>BTCW01000052.1:0-108511 GCA_033239725.1 Echinochloa phyllopogon | reverse complement strand
GCGGTTCATTGGTTCTAGCCGGCTCATACATCAAGTGGAGACTTGATAGAGGCGCAGTTGAACATTGAATCCATCTCAACGTGGATTAGGGGTGACCGGCAAGTCATCGACACCACGGGATAAGTCTTTGTGTCTCTTTGCTTTTGTTACGTGCTTATATCTTGATTTATTTATTTGAAGCAAGTTAAAATTCATAGAGATTGATCTTTATCTTGTCACCCTAGGTTGAAAAACCATCAATATAGGCGTAGTTTAGCTAGAGAATTTATTCACCTTGTGGTTCTAATTAAATTTCTCTAGTGTTGTTGTTGAAGTTTTTAAAACCGCCTATTCACCCCCCTTCTAGTCGGTAATCCTAGATCCTTCAAGCAGGAACGTATTGATCATTTTCGAGAAAAATCAGAAGGTATGTTCGAAGCAATTGAAGATATGGGTGATATGGATAAGCCGGGTCAAGGTTTTACATCGGCCGACCCTTTAGAAAAAATAGATATTGGTGATGGTACTATTCCTAGGCCGACTTTTGTAAACAAAAATTTACCGGCTGAGTATAAAGCCGAGTTAATAAATTTGTTGAAGGAGTATGTCGATTGTTTTGCTTGGGAATACCGTGAGATACCCGAATTGAGTTGTGATTTAGTTGAGCATCGGTTACCAATAAAAGCCGGTTTTAGACCTTTTAAGCAATCGGCTAGACGTTTTAATCCCGCCATTTATGACTGAATAAAATAGGAAGTTAATCGTTTGCTAGATGCTGGTTTTATTCGGACTTGTCGTTATGCGGAGTGGATTTCTAATATTGTTCCCGTTGAAAAGAAAGATTCGGGAAACTCAGAGTTTGCATTGATTTTCAATGTCCGAAGAGGATATGCACAAAACGGCTTTTCAATGTCCGGGATTTATTGGTTTGTTTGAGTGGGTAGTTATGACCTTTGGATTGAAAAATGCTGGTGCAACTTATCAAAGAGCTATGAATTTGATCTTGCATGATTTACTTGGTTTTATTGTGGAAGTGTACATTGATGATATTGTAGTTCAATCGGATGGCTTGTATGATCATTTAGCCGATTTGAAACTTGCTCTTGAGAGGATGCGGCGGTATGGTTTGAAGATGAATCCACTCAAATGTGCTTTTGGTGTTTCAGCTGGAAAGAGTCTTGGGTTTATTATTCATGAGAATGACATAGAAGTTGATCCCAAGAGAATTGAGGCAATGAAGAAAGTCGAAGCTCCTACTTGCAAGAAGGATTTGTAGAAGTTTCTGGGCAAGGTGAATTTCTTGAGAAGATTTATAATTAACTTGTCTGGGAAAGTTGATGCTTTTACTCCTATTCTTCAGTTAAAAGATAAAGCCAATTTTACTTGGGAGGCAAAACAGCAAGAAGCTTTTGAGAAAATCAAAGAATACTTGTCTTCACCACCGGTGCTTAGGGCGCCTGAGAGAGGGATTCCAATCAGACTTTATGTGGCAGCCGAGGATAGAGTTATTGGAGCTGTTTTGACCCAAGAAATCGATGCTAAGGAGTATGTTATTGCCTATATAAGCCTACGGCTCATTGATGCAGAAACAAGGTATACTTTCATTGAAAAGTTATGTTTGTCATTATATAATGCTTGTACTCAGTTGAGGCATTATTTATTATCTAGTACTTGCATTGTGTTGTGTCAAACCGATGTAATTAAACATATGTTACAAATACCAATTTTAAGTGGTAGAATCGGTAAGTGGGCTTATGCTTTAGTTGAGTACGATTTGGCTTGTGAACCTTTAAAATCTACGAAAGACCAAATTGTAGCTGATTTTATTATTGAACATCGGATTAATGATACTTATGAATTCGACGTCGGCTATATTGCTTGCATACCATGGAAATTATACTTTGATGGATCGGTTTGCAATGATGGACAAGGAATTGGTGATGTTTTGGTTTCTCCAAGTGGTGCCGTTTTTGAGTTTTCAAACCGGTTAGAAGAAAAACACACTAATAATCAAGTTGAATATGAAGCCCTTCTATTTGGATTGGAATTTTTGCGAGACATGGGAATCAAGCATGTTGAGGCTTTTGGTGATTCACTCCTAGTGGTACAACAAGTATCCAAGGTATGCCAATGTTATAACGGTTCGTTAAATGCATATCTTGATAAATGCCTTGATATCATAGCTTCTTTTGATGAATTTACAATCAAACATATTCCAAGAGAAGAAAATGGCAAGGCTAATACTCTGGCTCAGAATGCATCTGGTTATGTTGTTGCAAAGAAATATTTCTATCTTCAAAAACCGATGCAATCAAAAGCCGAGGTTCAGGTTCTGGACGAACCGGTCCAACCGGTTTCACAAACCGGTATGACCGCCAGAACCGGTCTGACCGGTTTGGAAACCGGTCTGACCGCTTTGTCTGCTGACAGCGGCAAAAACGTCTTGGATGATGCTAGTAATTCCAAGGTTGAGGATCAGGACCGGAGAGTGCCTATTATTACTTATTTAAAAGATCCTGGTCGTGGTGGAATAAGAAATATTCGGCAATTATCATTTAAATATATGTTGCTTGACGATGAGCTTTATCGTCGAACCGCCGAAGATTTACTTTTGAAGTGCTTGAACTCGGATCAGGCTAAAATTGCCATGGGATAGGTTCATGAAGGTATTTGTGGTACACATCAATCGACTCCCAAGATGAAGTGGTTGCTTAGACGAGCCGGTTTTTATTGGCCTACTACGATGGCGGATTGTTTCAAGTATTATAAAGGGTGTGAAGAATGTCAGAGATTTGGAGATTTGTAATTAGTACCTGCTACATTGATGCATCCTATCATCAAGCCATGGCCGTTCCGAGGTTGGGGGTTGGATTTTATTGGACAAATTAATCCTCCATCGTCAAGGGGACATCGTTTCGTGTTGGTTGCTACGGATTATTTTACTAAGTGGACCGAAGCAGTTCCTTTGAAGAATATGACACATAGAGAGGTAATTGGGTTTATTTCATAAAATATTATTCATAGATTCGGTATTCCTCAGACTTTAACTACGGATCAAGGTACTTCGTTTATGTCTAAAGAAGTACGTGAATTTGCCGAATCATATAGGATAAAGTTGCTTAATTCATCTCCATACTATGCTCAGACTAATGGTCAAGCCGAGTCAAGTAATAAGATTTTGATTAGATTGATCAAGAAAAAGTTGGAAGAAAATCCTAAGAGATGGCATGAAGTATTAACCGAAGCATTATGGACTCATCGTATATCTAGACATGGTGCTACTAAAGTTACTCCTTTTGAGCTTGTGTACGGTCAAGATGTCGTTTTACCTGTTGAGGTGAATCTGGACGCTTATAGATTAGCTAAACAAAATGACCTTGATGCTGTTGATTATCATAACTTAATGATGGATAATATTGATGAGGTCCCTGACAAAAGATTGAAGGCTTTAAAGGAGATTGAAAAAGATAAGCTTCAGGTTGCTAAAGCTTACAACAAGAAGGTGCGAGGAAAATATTTTTAGATCGGAGAACTTGTTTGGAAGACAATTTTACCTATTGGAACAAAGAGCAACAAGTTCGGTAAATGGTCACCAAGTTGGGAAGGGCCATATAGAGTTGTTAAAGTCATCTTTGGGAATTCTTATATGCTGGAGACATTGCGGGGAGATTATTTGTCTAAAGCTATCAACGGAAGGTATTTGAAGAAATATTACCCAAGCGTACGACAAGATGCATGAAGATTAAATGGCCGATAGATTTTTTGATATCGCCCTTAGTATAGATTTTGGCTACTGAGTTGTAAATGTCTATATTCGTGCTTTTTAGTTTGCAAGCTCACTAAAAAGACAGGGGGCATGTGTTGGTAGTCAAAATTGACCGCAGCCGATAGAAACCGGTCTGACCGGTTTGCCGAACCGGTTAGACCGGTTTAGAGTTGTAATTCGAGTAGGTTTAGGATTCCGAGTTTTGTCCCGTATTGTAACCGAATTTGAAGGGGTACGACTTCCTCGGCCTATATATATGAAGGCTAAGGCCGATTGAGAGTTATTCCAATCGAATCAATCAATATTTGTCCTTTACTTTTACCTCTCAAACCCTACACTTTTTCAAACCCTAATTGCTGTTCTTTGCTCGTCTCCGCGACGTACAAAGGCGTTCTAGGTGGCCTGCCGACCCTAGAGCAACCATAGATTGCTTGAGCTCCGATGGGGTCCCTCCCGAGCCCGAGTTTCTAGGTCTTCACGAGCTCCTGTCTGAAAGCGGTCAGACCCGTTTCAGGAACCGGTCAGACCGGTTTGCCCGGGGAGTTCGGGTGTTGGCCGTGGTGACGACCATGCTGCGTATTCATGCGATCTCAAGTGTGTCGGCGCGGTTTCGTGTCAATAGCCTTCACTTCCTGGAGCAACAGATCCAGCTTGTCCTCGGCCAGCATCATCCTTGCCGGTGAGGGTCGGCGCCTTATTCCGAGGCGGTGGTGGTGGTTGGAATCGGGAATGGCTGTGAGGCGTAGCGATGGTGTGGATGGTGGAGGTGGGGATTGGGGATTAGGTTTGGTTAATTTGGTGGATGCGGTGGCAGATAATGGCTCCAAGGTCAAATGCTTGCAAATCCAAGGTCTCCACGGCTGAGAGTTATAGGATTTGACAGCAAAGTGAAGAAAAAATTTCTTCGATTCACTTCCAAATCACAGACCAACTCTTGTGGGACTCGAAGGAATTCGCAAAGGGAATGACTCTGAATACCAAATGTCATGATCCTTAGATCGGATAGGGTAGCTAGAGGGTTTCGCCGGCGTCACGCCAAGCGGGTGGAGAGCGGCGGCGCCGTCTCGGAAGCAGACTTGGGGGAAAAGAAGAACAGTAGCGAGGAAATATGGTTTAGTTCATCATTGATTGATTCCTTCAATGTCTGTTCGGTGCCAATACATAGTAGCTGAGATACATGGCCCATTGGCCCACTCGGCATAAAGCCCACTAGCCTATTACATGGCCCAAAGCCCAGTAGTGGTCATGACATTCTTCCCCCTTAAGCTACAGCTTGCCCTCAAGCTGTGAATTGTTGTCCTTTCTTCAACCCATTCTATCAGGGATCTTCAATCATCAGGTTGTAGAATTGAACTTTGAAAGTCGTCGTCGCTGATACTTCTCGGAATTCTTGAACTTTAGCTTTCATGATCTGCCACTTGATGATAGTAGACCTTGACACTGGATACTGAGAATAAGAGCATTCAACATGTTTTGCTTGTTGGAAATTTGGGTGTAGCCGGCCAAAGATCAACAATTGCAATACCATGTTCTTAGAATAATATGGAACCTGCTGTAAATCTGAATCACCGGTACTGAAGTCTAGAAAGACTGATGAGATTGCTTCTAGTAGCACACTGCATGTCAGACTGCTAGTGGATACTGCAACTATGTGACAAAGCTTCCTAGCACCGAGCCCTGATAAGAGCATTTTAGTTTCGTATTTGCTTTCCATGATAACATGCATACATCCAGGATGCTTCTTCTGAAGTGCACTGACAGAACATTGCGACCATGTATCAATTGAAACTATATCTGTCGGATCTCTGAATATGTGCAGAGTAATCACCATATGGCTTCCAGAACACATATGTATAACACCAGGATCAACTCCACCACGCTTCAGCTGCACTATCATTTGGTTCTCGGCCATTGTTGGCATATCGTTCATGCTAACCAGTTGCAGCAGCATATACCTCATATGCAAGCCATATGAACTGCAACTAAGTATGCTTAACCACCCCTCAACCAAACTGGAAGCACCCAGACTTGATTTCTCCATCTGCTTGCTTACAGTGAACCCCATTGTCATAACATGTTGCAGAATAATGGAAGAAATTGTTGCTAGCCATATTAGCAATTTTCTCTTGCTCTGAATTTCCCCATTATGAGTAGACAACGCCCAGGCATGCCACTTAAGCACCCAGACTAGTAAGACTTGCATGGTAATACAATTGAAGGACTGTAGCTCAACTGACACTATGCAATAAAAAAGAGATTTCAGAGTGCTCACCAATTGTTGGTGTTGCCATCACGTACTGCTTATCCATGAATCAACACTATTCTTCTGCACTAGAGATGAGAGTAACTGAGGCCACTGAATATCTGCAACAATTGACTTGAAATGTAGCCTAGACCTTGATATGAAATACCAATAATAATCTGGACATTGTCCCCTACAAAAATTTTTAGCAATCATCATATCTGAAACCCAAATGTGAGTGTCCAATACCGAGCTTGATATCTTAAATAGCTTCTCAATCCCAAGCACACTGCAACTGTAACTGAATATAAGCTTGCACTTGTGATTGTCTGATATGAATTGTTTGATTGTATCCAAAACACCAGAGTCATGGAAACACCAGAGCTTAGGATAACTTTGTGAGCACAGCTCAAAAAATATGATACTCATGTGCATTGCAGAGTTTCCACTAGCAGTAAGTAGATAGCTAATAGAGAAGACACCCTGATGTGCCCCGATAAAGTAGGCCAACAAGATATCATCATTGTCCATACATGAAGGCCACTGCAAACTGTCAGGATTGATCTGACAAGCATCACAACAGGCAAACTGATACATCAGACTTGTTATTGGATCCATAAGCATACTTGGTACTGGCACCACTTCAGCTTCTGCAATCTGCAACACCAGACTGCTTGTGCCTACTGGTATGATCAGGTCCCATTGCCAATCTTTTCTAGTGAGGCCATTAATCTGCCCTGCAATTTCAAGTCTCTCCTGGCAATGCCTACAGTTCTCTCCACCATAATCAATACTGACAAATTTCATCCTGGACTCAAGCTGCATGAAGTTAACTTGGAATGGCCCATTTCCAATCAAACATACCAGATCTTTTGGTGGCCCAGGAATTATTGACTGCTGCAAGTGCACACCATATCCGCTGCAGTTCACAGAAGTGTGATAGACTCCACATTCTCTGAACAATTGACCAAGCAGCTCACATACTGTAATCTGACTGGATTGTGCAAACAGGACATATAGCCACCATTTCGCACTAGCAACTAGCCTCCTGCCTTTGACCTCTGACCCAATTTTCTCCACATTTCTGTTCTGCCCACAGTGTGACACCATACCCTCAGAAGAACAAACTAGCAGACAAGCTGCACCTGGAACTTCAAAATTTATAGGTGGAGGCCATGGATGCCTCAGTTGCACACCTCTAACTGCAGCACCACTGAAGGATTGCCATGGTGTTGGCCTAAACTGAACACCATCGCTCTGCATCTCTAACAGTACAGGTAGTGGCCATGGCTGCCTCATTGGTACATCTACATAACCACAGCTAAATATTTTCCATGATTTGAAACCCATGGCCAATTCCTCAAACTCATTCTGTGCCTCAAGTCCATCAGTAGCAAGGCCTGACAGAATAATGCTACTGGAGGTAGCAGGAGTACTGGTGGTGGTGTACCTGCATGTTGAAGTGTTGAGCATGTTGTTGAAGGTAGTGTGGCCTTGCGTCAAGCACTTGGTGGGCGTGGTGGTGAGGATCCATTCCTCTGAACACTTGGTGCCTTGGTTGAGACTTGGTGTCGAGCACCTTGCGGGCGGCACTTGCAGGGACTCCACGGTGATGGGGAAACAGAGCGTGGAGGCGTCGATGGAGGTCGGGGTGGAGGACGGCGGGGTCGACGAAGGCGTCAGTGGCGCGGTTACGGGCACGATGGCGCGCTCTTCATGGCTGCGACCCATCGTCGAACACCTTGCAGGCGGAACTTGCAGGGGCTTCCTGGTGGTGTCGATGGAGGTCGGCGTGGTGGGCGTAGTCGGCGGCGATGTGGTGGAGGGTGCCGGCGAGTTGAGGGAGGTCGAGGACGTCGTCGTAGGTGTTGCAGACGCCACAGGCTTGGTGGGGAACAGCTCCTCCAACCTCCGCATACGGCGTTGCAGGTCCTCTCTCATCGAGGCGAGGTCGATACCGACGGACGTGGTGGTGGTGGTGGCGGTCTTGGTGTGGAGGGAATCGACCATCGTCGTCAGCTTGAGTTGATTCGTTCAAATGGCCTTCGTTGATAGTCAAAATTGGCAGCAGCCGAGGAAAACCGGTCAGACCAGTTTAGAGTTGTAATTCGAGTAGGTTTAGGATTCCGAGTTTTATCCCGTATTGTAACCGAATTTGAAGGGGTACGACTTCCCCGGCCTATATATACGAAGGCTAAGCCCGATTGAGAGTTATTCCAATCGAATCAATCAACATTTGTCCTTTACTTTTACCTCTCAAACCCTACCCTTTTTCAAACCCTAATTGCTGTTCTTTGCTCGTCTCCGCGACGTACAAAGACGTTCTAGGTGGCCTGCCGACCCTAGAGCAACCCTAGATTGCTTGAGCTCCGACGGGGTCCCTCCCGAGCCCGAGTTTCTAGGTCTTCACGAGCTCCTGTCTGAAAGCGGTCAGACCCGTTTCAGAAACCGGTCAGATCGGTTTGCCCGGGGAGTTCGGGTGTTGGCCGTGGTGACGGTCGTGCTGCGTATTCGTGCGATCTCAAGTGTGTCGGCGCGCTTTCGTGTCAACACACTTTTTGGCGACTCCGCTGGGAAAGATTAATCTGGTTTCAAAACCGATCTAATCTACCTCGAAGATGTCGCGCTCCACATGTGAACTCGACAAGAATAACATCATCACCGCGACGATGGAAGAGCTCACAGACGAGGAGCGGAAGCGATACCTGATTGCTGAAGAACATTTCAAGGCGCAATTCTTGAAAGGCTTCAAGAAGGATCGTGGAGGCTTCGTCAAGAGAGTTGAAGAGTTCTTCATGCCAGCTTTTAAGTTGGCTAACGATCAAGTTGAGGAACTTCCTAATGTAACTGGTGAACCCTCTGATTTAATGCAATAAATAACTCGCATGATGGATGAAAAGTTGCATGCTGCATAAACTGTTACTAGTGAGTTAATTGTTAATATGGCTAGTAATATTGAAGCATTTAAAAGGGGTAACAATACTTTAGAAGATCCTAATTCTTTACCTAAAACAAATCCTAGCACGTCAGGCATACGAGAAAACATTATAGATCCTAATTTGGGCATGCCGGCAAATTTCTATCCGGGGCAGCCACCTCATCCTGGTTCGGTCCAAGAACCGGTCAGACCGGTTTTCCCAACCGGTCAGACCGGTTTGCCCAATTCAGTTGGACAGACCGGTTCCATGGGTGTAGGTGCAACAAACGCAATGGTTTTATCTAATACAGTTGCTTCTGGTCCTATTTTTACACCCCCTCGTACTACGGTTGTAGGAAGTGCACCTTCGGGATCCGGTGTCTCTTCTGGACCGATTCCGAATGTTTCTCAAAACATGGTGCATAATATGCCCCGTTATACGCAAAATACAACAAGTAGTAGTTATCAGGCCGATTTTTCTAATTTCAAAGAAGATCTGACTAATGCAATTAGAACAAAGCTTATGATTGATATGAGTAGTTCACGTTTATATCAAAAATCATATCCTCCTGAATTTGATCTAGTTACATATCCTAATGGTTTGCGCGTTCCTGAGTTTGTTAAATTAAATGGTGAAGATAATCGTACTACTTGGGAGCATGTTAGTCAATGTGTTTTACAGTTATGAGAAGCGGCTTTTTATGAGCCATTGCGTGTTCGCTTATTTTCATTAACATTGACTGGAACTGCTTTCTCTTGGTTTTCTTCGCTTGCTCCTAATTCTATTCAAAGTTGGTCTCAATTGGAGCGTAAATTTCATGATCATTTCTTTAGCAGAGAAAATGAAACTAAATTGACTGATTTAACATCTATTAGACAAAGCCGAGAGGAATCGGTTATAGATTATTTCAGAAGATTTAAGGATACAAAAAATAGATGTTTTAATTTGTCAATTTCTGAAAAAGATTTAGCAGATTTAGCTTTTGCGGGCTTGCGATCTTATTTGAAAGAGAAATTAGAAGGTTTTGATTTTCTCTCTATTAATCACTTGCAAATGAAGGTCATGAGTCTAGAATTAAAGCTAAAACATGTTAAGCAAAATACTAAACCTCATCGCTCCAATGTTCACATGGTTGATAATGATTCTGATAGTTCGGATGATGAGGATAATGAAGTCTATGCTGCTGAATTTGTTTGGCCATCAAAAGCTAAGCCTTGTTCTTGTCCTTCGTTGAAGCCGGTTCAGAAAAATCGGCGAGAAGAAATTAAATTTACTTTTGATGTTGCCAAATATGATCGTGTTTTCGATGAATTGCTTAAGAATGGTTTCATTAAACTTTCTCATGCAATCCCACCAGCCAATCAATTGAAAAATCATGCATATTGTAAGTGGCATAACTCTTTTTCGCATGCTACTAATGATTGCAATGCTTTCCAACGACAGGTACAATCAGCTATTAATGAAGGTCGATTGGTGTTAGCTGAGATGCAAGTTGACAAGGCTCCCTTTCCTGTCCATACCCTTGATCTGAATACTAAAGTGTTGATTCGGCCGGAACAAGCCGAATGAGCTAAGGGGAAGAATGCGATAGTGGGAGAGCCAAGGCCGGAAAAAGTTGATGATCAAATTCCGGTTAGAAAAGTGATGTTTGGAAAGACTCTGGATGGTAAAGAGTCTCTGAAGATTACTATTAACACATCAAGGCCCGGGGGGCAAGAAAGTTCATCAACAGAGAATCGGTCCGCTGACCAGGCGAAACCGGTCAGACCGGTTTCCCCAACCGGTCAGACCGGTTTGCCCCAGGACTGACCTAGAACTTTCAAGCCTAGGCGCCCGGAAGTGGGTACTTGGAAAATGAATGAGCCTAAAGTTAAAGGTACAGTTCTAAAGCAGAGACCTACCTTCAATCAGCTCCTGAACAAGTACACAAAGGCCACTCAAGTTGATCGGCCGGTAAAAAAGAGACCAAGATCACCAATGCGTGGAGATGGTTATTCAGAGAGCAATAGGCGCCGTGGTGATGTTGTTACTGTTTATCCACCACAGAAGATGTATGCTACTATGCCATGGGTTGACGCTGCGTCAAATTCTCCATATCCAACATGGGAACAAGGAATGTGGATGCGGTGTTTCCCCATGCCATAACCACCTCAAAACTATATGGGCAATGGTCCTATAATTCCAGTGCATGACCGATTAGGCTCATACCAATCAGGTCCGACACCAACTGACAAAGCGGTCAGACCGGTTTCAAACCGGTCAGACAGGTTTCGGTCTGAACAGAAGCAACATGTTCCTCCTAAGCAAGAATATCGTGTCAAAGAGAAGAAGGAGGAAGTGAAGCTTACAGTGGACTCAAAGCAAGCCAAAAGTGATGGGTTTGTTACAATTGGTGAAGTTCCAGTAGCTATGGAAGATTTAAGCAAAAAGCCGATAGTTATTGGAGATTCGGCTGTTAAGAGATCTATCATGGCAAATGATCATGAAACTGGTAGTAGCAAGGCTGTGAAGAAAGTGTTTTAACCGAGGTGGTGTCCTTCTGGTTTGACTCATACACAGAAGAGAAAATTGCAGCGCTTGCGAAACAAAGAAAAAAAGGGAACAGGAAGCAGAGAAGCTGAGGGATGAACAATTCAATAGATATAGACCAATGATTCCTCAGAAGAAAACATGACAGATCAAGTTAGTTGTGCAATCAGCAGCACAACCGGTCAGACCGGTTTCAGAATCCGGTCAGACCGGTTTGGAGTCAGAGACGGTGGATGAATCTGTTCCTGTGATGGACGAAGGTGCTACTCCAGAAATTACTCCAGTAGCTGAAGATGAAGAGATGGTTGACTTTGAAGCTTCTCCAGAGCATGACAACATGAATGTTAATGTTGTCTATTTGTCATCGGATTACTTTGTGGTGCCAGAGGAGGAAATATCTCATCTTCAGCTTGGGCCTCGTGATGCTGTGTTTCAGAAGCCACAAGAATCAGAAAATCACTTGAAGGCTCTATACATGAGAGGTCATATCAATGGGAAGCCAATCTCACGAATGTTGGTTGATGGAGGGGCTATTGTGAATCTTATGCCCTATTCTCTCTACAAGAAGATTGGTGGAAAAGACGAAGAATTGATCAAGACGAACATGACGGTAAGTGGAGTTGGTGGCGGTGATCCTATTGGTGCTAAAGGTGTGGCTTCTATGGAGTTGACCATTGGGAGCAAGACCGTTGCTACAGCCTTCTTCGTCTCAGAAGTGCAAGGTAACTTCAGTTTAATTCTTGGACGTGATTGGATTCATGCAAATCAATGAGTACCTTCTACCTTGCATCAATATCTCATTCAATGGATCGGCGATGAAGTTGAAGTTGTACATGGTGATACTTCATCCTTCGTTGCAATGGCCGATTCCGATTCTATTAGTGCGAATGATAATATCAAGTGTTTGTCGGGCTTGGATTTGACTGACTATGAACTGATTAGTTGCACCAAGGATGATTTTGTTACTGCTACATTAAAACCGATGGAGAATCGGTTGAATTACTTACTGTAATTAATGGAGCAGACGAATCAGCAGAAACAAACCGGTCAGACCGCTTCTAGAAACCGGTCAGACTGGTTTAGGCCTGAACAGAATCAGCCGAGCCAAACCGGTCAGACCGCTTCTGGGAACCGGTCGGACCGGTTTACGTCTGGACAGTGGCTTCTGAAAGCATCTAGGCCCCTAATTGTGTTTTGGTAATTAATGACAACCCTTGTGGACTAACAATTTTATTTGAGATAATGAGATTAGGTTAGTCCCGAGAGTTGGAATGAGCTTCAAAAGACAATGTGTGGACAGCATGTGTGCTATGGGATTATGGAAGCTCAAGGCAAAGGTGTATGATAGGGCTTTTAAATTTAACCGGTTATGAGGCGATTAGTGGGTGAAAAATGACCGGATTGATAGGTTACATAGCCGTTCTATCAAGAGGGATCAACGTCGTTGGTTCGATGAAATATTAGTGCCACAATGGTCTTTGATGTGCATGTAGTGCATTTAGAATTTGTGGTGACTAACTTGGAAGGGTGCACTCTGAAATTCTGTTGAAAATCCAGCCCTGTCGTGGCTGGCGGACGGTCCGCCTGGTTCTGGCGGACGGTCCGCGGAGCGCTTACGGACGGTTCGTGGTCCTGGTGGACTGTCCACTGTGCTTGCTGTACCAGGGCCCAGGCGCGTTGACTTGGTGTGATCGCGCGGACGGTCCGTGATGCGTCACAGACGGTCCGTAATTTCGCTCAATTTCTCCAGGAGCTAGAGCTGTTTCGAGTAGACGGTCCGGCCTTCTCTGGCGGACTGTCCGTGCGATGGCGGACGGTCCGCAGGATGCATTTCTTTGTGAGATTGAGAAACTCTAGTGCATTGCATCAAGGATTTGATCATTGTGGCACTAGTATTGCATCGAGCTCGTGGTTGATTTGTTACTCTTGGAGGTTGCCGCCTCCTAGCCGGCTCGGAGCTCGTAATTCCACCGAGCACTTCAAGAAGATTGTGAAGTTGCCATGGAAATTGATTGTGAGAGGTTCTTGTGCTCACCTTGCTGGAGCGGTGAAGAGCAACTTTAGTGGAATCGAGATTTGGAGCGGTTCATTGGTTCTAGCCGGCTCATACATCAAGTGGAGACTTGATAGAGGAGCGGTTGAACATTGAATCCATCTCAACGTGGATTAGGGGTGACCGGCAAGTCATCGACACCACGAGATAAGTCTTTGTGTCTCTTTGCTTTTGTTACGTGCTTATATCTTGATTTATTTATTTGAAGCAAGTTAAAATTCATAGAGATTGATCTTTATCTTGTCACCCTAGGTTGCAAAACCATCAACATAGGCGTAGTTTAGCTAGAGAATTTATTCACCTTGTGGTTCTAATTAAATTTCTCTAGTGTTGTTGTTGAAGTTTTTAAAACCGCCTATTCACCCCCCCTCTAGTCGGTAATCCTAGATCATTCAAGTGGCATCAGAGCTAAGTACTCCCTAATCAAGGATTTAATTATCCCGGAGTAGGATTAAAATGGCTAGAGAAGGCAAAATGAAGCAAAGGAAGGTTCCTTTCTTTGATGGGGAAGATTATGATTATTGGAAGACTAGGATGACTACCTATCTAAGGACGGCCGGAAGAAAAATTTGGGAAATTGTTGAGGACGGGTTTGTCATCCTAGACAAAGACAACAAGACCGAAAAAGACCTTGAGAATGATGACCTTAATGAGGAAGCTTTGTGCATTTTGTATGAGGCTCTATCTCATGATCAATTCAACCGTGTCAAGGGTATTAGAGTTGGAAAAGATGTTTGGAACAAGCTAGCGGAAATTTATGAGGGAACATCCTTGGTCAAAGAAGCCAAACTCTATGTACTCCAAGGAAAATTGAATGAGTTTACTATGAAGAAGGATGAAGACGTGTCAACCATGTTCAATCGGTTAAATGAGATTGTGAATGAGCTAAAGTGTCTTGATTATGATGTGCCAGATCGAGATTTCTCTAGGAAATTTCTTAGGAGTCTCCCGGAAAAATATGAGACAATTGTCACAATGCTAGTGAGAGAAGATTTGAAGAAATACACTCCTACGGAAGTGCTTGGTGAAGTACTCACACATGATATCTTCAAGAAATCTCAAAAAGAAGCTCATGGTCAAGCAACAAATGAAGAGAAGAAGAACATTGCTCTCAAGGCTCAAACTACTCAAGAAGACACTCATCTTGAAGAAAAAGAAGAAGACTCGGATGAGGAGATGACTCTTATTGTTAGAGGGCTTAAGAAAATTCTTGAGAAGAAGAAGTTTGGGAAGAAAAACCAATTCTCAAGGAAAAATCCATTTGAAGACAAAGATTGCTTCTCTTGTGGTGAAAAGGGACATATATCAATGAATTGTCCAAACAAAAAAGAAGACCAGTTTGGCAAGAACAAGAACAAGAACAAGAAGAATGACCACAAGAAGAAGAAGTATTACAAGAAGGAGAAAAATGGGCAAGCGTACTTTGTTGAATGGGATTCCGATGCAAGTGATGATAATGATGATGGTGATGATGACAAGCCAACAAAAGGTCTTGCCGGGATTGCCATCAAGGAAGCTCCATGTCTCTTCTCCAAGCCTCATTGCCTCATGGCAAAAAGTACTTCAAAGGTAACAATGGATGAAGAAGAGAGTGATAGTGATAGTGATGATGATAGTGGTGATAATGCTATTTCATATGAATACCTTGCTAGTTTGGTTATAAAATCCGATGAAAAATTGCGCAAGGAAAAAGAAAAGTTGAAGGATTTAGAATTGAAAAACATTTCAATTCAAAAATCCTATGAGGAGCTAAAGATTTCTCATGCCAACCTAAAGGAATCCCATGGTACTCTCAACACTTCATTGGGAATTCTAAAGGGAAAGCATGAGGAGCTTAAGGAAGCTCACAACTCACTCCTTGCGCAAGAAGCCAAAGGGAAAATAGTTGCTAACAATGATAAATGCACTACTTGCTTGTCTTGCTCTACTAACATTTCTTGTAGCACAAGTATAAGCTCTTGCACTAGTGAGAAAGATTCAAATGATGCATCTTTTCTATTATCGGAAAATGAATCTTTGAAGAAGGAAGTGGAGTGCTTGTCCAAGGATCTTTCCAAATGGTTTGGAAGTCAAGTCAAGTTTAATCATTGTTGGACAAGTCAAAAATTCACATTGAACAAGAATGGTATTGGTTATTTGCCCAAGCAAGGGAAGTCGGCTTTCATTCCAAAGAAGACCACTTATGTGCCATCAAGTGTGACATTGCAAGAAGAAGCTAAATTCAAGAAATGTCACATTTGCAAGACAAAGGTTGATCTGAATCACAAGTGCAAGAGAAAGAAGACCGTATCCTTTGATCCATCTTACTTTCTTAAAAAAGATTCAAAGGGTGTTGTGTGCCAAGTTTGTTGGTAGGTCTATGGATAGCACTAGGCTAAAGTCTATTTGGGTGCCTAAAGCTATGATCACTACCATTGAAGGACCCAAGAGTTGGGTACCTAAGAGGAAGTGATTCTTTTGTGTAGGTAAATTATAAAGCCAGAGGAAGGCATTGGGTTATTGATAGTGGTTGCACAAATCACATGACCGGTGAAAAGAAAATATTCTCATGTCTTGATGAAGATATCTCCGACTTTGATAATATTATCTTTGGTGATGATAGCAAGGGAGGTGTACAAGGCATTGGTGACATTTCTATCTCTCAAGATTATAAACTCTCCAATGTCTTGCTAGTTGATTCCTTGAATTTCAATCTTTTATCTATTGCTCAACTTTGTGATAATGGATATAGATGTTCTTTCACTAGTAATGATTTCTTAGTAACCTCTCTTGATGAAAAAGAAACTATCTTTAAGGGGTTTCGACATGAAAGTCTATATCTAGTGGATTTCTCATCTAAAGAAACAAATCTCTCAACTTGTTTATTTTCTAAAGCTTCCATGGGTTGGTTGTGGAATAGAAGGCTAGGTCATGTTGGAATGAGGCAACTTAATAAACTAATCAAACATGATCTAGTCCTTGGCTTGAAAGATGTAAAGTTTGAAAAAGACAAATTATGTAGCTCTTGTCAAGCCGGAAAGCAAGTTGCAAATTCTCATCCAACCAAGAGTGTCATGTCTACCACAAGAATATTTGAGCTATTGCATATGGATCTTTTTGGGCCTACGACATATAGAAGCATTGGTGGGAATAGCTATTGTCTTGTGATAGTGGATGATTTCTCAAGATTCACATGGGTATTCTTCCTTCATGACAAAGTGGATGTGTTTGATCATTTCAAGAACTTTGTCACTAGGGCCGAAAATGAGTTTGAGCTCAAGTTGAAGAAAGTTAGAAGTAATAATGGTAGTGAATTCAAGAATACTCGTGTAGAGGAATTTTGCAATGAAAAGGGAATCAAACATGAATTCTCAACCACATATACTCTGGAGCAAAATGGATTGGTTGAGAGAAAGAATAGGACCTTGATTGAAATGGCAAGGTCAATGTTGGCCGAGTACAATGTGTCGGATTCATTTTGGGCCGAAGCTATTAACACCGCTTGTCATTCATCAAATAGGCTTTATTGTCATGGCTTTCTTAACAAAACTCCATATGAATTGCTTGTTGGAAGAAAGCCGAATATTTCATATTTTAGAGTATTTGGATGCAAATGCTATATCTTGAGGAAAGGATCTTGATTATCTAAATTTCAAAGCAAATGTGATGAAGGATTCTTTCTTGGTTACTCATCTTGTAGCAAGGCATATAGAGTCTACAACAAGTCCAAGGGATTTGTTGAAGAAGCTTATGATATTCAATTTGATGAAACAAATGGGTCACAAGATGAGAAAGATAACTTGGATGATGTGAGAGGAGATTGTTTGAAAGAAGCCATGAAGAACATGGATATTGGTGATATTCGACCAAGGGAAGAAGAAGAAGAAGAAGAAGAAGAAGAAGAAGAAGAAGAAGATGATGATGATGATGATGATGATGAGGAACATATTGTTAGTAATCAAGAAATGACATCATCTTCTCAAAATCAAGTGATTGATAATGCAAGTGCAAATGACTCTCCTCAAGAAGATGAGAAAGTGATTTCTACTACATCATCGTCCACATCTTCTCAAGATCAAGTTACTCAACCAAGAATTCATGGCCAAGTCGCCAAAGATCACCCCATTGACCAAATTGTGGGTGACATTAGTAAGGGTGTCCAAACTCAATCTCGTGTTGCTTCATTTTGTCAACATTACTCTTTTGTATCTTCTCTTGAACCTAAACGTGTAGATGAGGCACTTGTTGATCCGGATTGGGTGATGGCTATGCAAGAAGAATTAAATAACTTCACCCGGAACAAAGTTTGGGTTTTGGTTGAGAGGCCCAAGAACTACAATGTTATTGGTACTAAATGGGTCTGTCGCAACAAGGAAAATGAAGATGGTATTGTGGTGAGAAACAAGGCAAGATTGGTGGCACAAGGATATACTCAAGTCGAAGGTTTGGATTTCGATGAAACTTTTGCTCCCATAGCTAGACTCAAAGCTATTAGAATGTTACTTGCTTATGCTTGCTCTCATAACATAAAACTTTATCAAATGGATGTTAAAAGTTCCTTCTTAAATGGTGATCTTAGTGAACTAGTGTATGTTGAACAACCTCCCGGTTTTGAAGATCCAAAATTGCCCAATCATGTTTATAAGCTCTCTAAGGCTCTTTATGGATTGAAGCAAGCACCCCGTGCTTGGTATGAGAGGCTTAGGAATTTTCTTTTATCAAAGGGTTTCAAAATTGGAAAGGTTGACACTACACTATTCACTAAGAAAATTGGTAATGATATTTTTATTTGTCAAATATATGTTGATGACATTATCTTTGGTTCTACTAACGAATCTTTTGTAAAGAATTTGAAGAAATGATGTCTAGGGAATTCGAGATGTCCATGATTGGAGAGTTGAGCTTTTTTCTTGGTCTTCAAATCAAGCAAATTAAGGAAGGCACATTTGTTTGCCAATCTAAATATATCAAGGATATTTTGAAGAAATTTGGCATGGAAGATTCAAAGCCAATCAAGACTCCAATGGCTACAAATGGACATCTTGATCTTGATGAGGGAGGTAAAGCGGTTGATATTAAGCTTTATAGATCCATGATAGGTAGCTTGCTTTACCTTACCGCATCTAGGCCTGATATCATGTTTAGTGTGTGCATGTGTGCTAGATTTCAAGCCGCACCTAAAGAATGTCATTTGACCGCGGTGAAAAGAATTATGAGATATTTGAAATTCACTCCAAATATTGGTCTTTTGGTATCCAAAAGGTGCTCAATTTGAGTTGGTTGGTTATTCGGATTCGGATTATGCCGGTTGCAAAGTTGGTAGAAAGAGCACTTCCGGTGGTTGTCAATTTCTTGGTTGTTCACTTGTGTCATGGAGTTCAAAGAAGCAAAACTCGGTTGCTCTCTCAACCGCCGAAGCAGAATATATTTCGGCGGGAAGTTGTTGTGCTCAATTATTGTGGATGAAGCAAACACTTCTTGATTATGGTGTGAAATTCAATGGAATTCCTCTCTTATGTGACAATGAAAGTGCGATCAAGATTGCCAATAATCCGGTTCAACATTCTAGAACCAAGCATATTGATATCCGGCATCATTTTCTTAGAGATCATGTGAGCAAAGGTGATATCAAAATTGAAAGTGTGGGCACAGATGATCAATTGGCTGATATATTCACAAAACCATGGGATGAATCTCGGTTTTGCAAATTAAGAAATGAGTTGAATGTCATTGATATATCAAATGTGGCTTGATCCCTAGCATGAGCATTCTTATGCATATTGTTTTTTATCTTGCATTCATATGTTTATTTTTTAACCCTAATGCTCACCATGTCATGATTGCTATGATTGTAAAATTATGCATCATTTTGTCAAGCAATGAACCCAAGGATCCATCACAATAAGTGTTCAAAAGGTTGGATCTCGGGCTGAAAAGAATGAGCAGGACAGACTGCCCGCCAACGGACCGCGGACTGTCCGTGCTAGCTCGGACGGTCCGCCAGTGGTCCGCAGACGGTCCGTAATTACCCCGAAATTTACCAGAAGGTTTGGGGGGTTCGTGTTCCCGGGGGTCGGACGGTCCGTAGTGATCGGGTGGACCGTCCGCGAGGCGCTGAGCGCGTGGGACCCACCCCCGACGGGATCTAAAAGGTTTGGGCTGTCTCCCTCTCCCTCATTCGCAAGTCACCCTCAACAACTCCTCTCTCTCTTGCTCCAACCCTAGCAAAAGTGCTCTCCCTCGATCTCTTGATTGGAGTGCTTCCCGGACGGTCCGAGCACATCCACGGACTCTCTACAGTGATCTTCATCATGTCATCCGGGTATTTTCATTGATTTCTCTCTCGTTTGGTTTGAATCTAAGGATGAATGTGGCTAGGGTTTGGGCTCCTGATCTGAAATTTGGCCATGGATTTGGAAATCTATCTTGGGGAATATGTTGGATATGGTCTAGTGATGGTTTGGCAAAAGTTTGGTCAAGTTTCAATGGTTAAATATTGAGATTTATGGATCGAAAGTTCGTGGATCACTGTTCATGTTCTTCGCGAAACAGTGCCCGGCGGACCGTCCGCCAGGACGTCGCGGACCGTCCGCCCATACTTGGCGGATTGTCCGCGGTGACTGGCCGGACAGTCCGCCAGGCACTGTGAGCGATGGACTTGGACAATGTATTTTGGGATTCTCTCATTCATCAAATATTATCCAACTATGTTTGTATATTGACTCAAATGATTGTCTTACCACAGTGCTCGCATGCTCGCCAAGACTTTGGCTACTCGTTTCAAGAAGAGCGGGGCCAAGAAGAAGGGTGATGATGGGCCGTCCAAGAGACGTCGGGTTGATGACGATGATGTTGATCTTAGCAGTGACGACCCCGATGATAGTGACTATGTAGGTGATGCAGAGATAGAATCCTCTGTGGGGCAACAATCTAAATATATTGTGGAGGAGGATGCAGGATTGCATCAATGCGGAGTTGGTCTGCATCCGGACATTATTGATATTCACTCTCACACAGCTCCTAGGAAAGTCTGGCAGTCAAGAGAATATGCAAGGGTAAGAAACATCAATGCCTACTCTCAGCGTCGTGACACAGATAATCAATTCTTCCATACTTTAGTTCAAGAAGATGCTTTCTTTGGTCACTTGCTTGGTTGCACTCTATGGGCTCATAAGAGGATTGATTTTAATTACCTTGCTAGTAAACCAGTGCTAGAACATGTGGTTGTCTTGCTTGAGAGACTTAGGCTTAGAAATTTTATGGAGCATCACTGTAATTGGAATGAAACACTGATTCGACAGTTCTATGCCACCTTTGAGCTAGATCTTGAGACACAAACTGTTGGGTGGATGACTGGCCAATAGAGATACACTGCTACCTTTAGAGAGTTTGCTGCAGCAAATAAATTAGACTATGACTACTTTTATGGTGCTGACAGTCTTGATGTGTATCAACAAGATCTTTTTATGAGCCTGCACGTATTGGTATTCCAGTTAAACATGGCACACCCACTGGGCTTAGGCATCACCCCGCTGCTATTAATAGAATTATTCGATACACATTCATGCCTAAGAGTGGGAACAAAGATAAGATTCGAGAGTATTATTGGAATGTGATCCATTACATTATGACTGGGACTAAATTTAATGTTATCAAGATGATTTTTGAGCTGATGGATGAGAAGAGGATGTCACTAGCTGGCAACATATATTTTGCACCATATATCATGTCCTTAATTAAGGAAAAGTGTGGGTACAATGGTCCTTGTGAGATTCGCCACGAATGGTTTCAGCCATTTGCTAATGCCAAGGACTTTTTGAGAAGGGCACTAACCCCCTATGACAATGTTGATGATGATGCTGGTGAGCCCAATGTTGGGGCAGAAGCTCATGAGGATATTGATATGGGTATGCCTGAGATGCCTTATCCTCCTACTCCTCCTCCTCCTATGTAGCCACAGGGTTTTTGGGTTCCTCCAGATGGATACTTCACTTCATACTTTGATGGCATGGCTCAGTCTTTTGGGGCACAGATGGCTACTGGGTTTGATACTATACAGCAGGGCCTCCAGCAGCGATTTGATGAGAGGTTTCATGTCTATGAGCAGCTGATGAACACTCAGTTTTATCAGCCTATTATGACTCAGCTTCATGATATGCAGCAGTGGTTTCACACTGATATGGAGAACTTGACTGCTAGATTTAATGGATTGTCTACTTCAGAGCAGTATCAGCAGATGGTGGATCGCCAGACTCAGCTTGAGGGGTCTTTTGCTACATTCAGTACGGCGTTCACCGACTTCAGTGACCACTTCTATAGCACATATCCTCGTCCACCTCCTCCACCACCCCAGGATGACTAGTCCCTTCTTGGTATTTGATGCCAAAGGGGGAGAGATTTGGAGGACTTGGAGTGATGTGATCTCCAGGGGGAGCTTGGAGCTTGTTGCATGAGCATGGACTTTGCATTGCATATTTACTTTTATGGCATTTGTGAGATGAACTATGTGTGTGGATGTAATAAGCTAAATATTAATTGCTTGCGTGCTACTTTTTATTTGTTTGTGCGATGAACCTATTTATTACATCTCTATCTCACGGTGGTTTGATTTTAATGGCTCTATGAAATTTGAGGCTCGATTTTACCTATATATGTGTTTGTTGTTGCCTTGATATCCATGTTGTAGGGGATGCTTCGCAAAATTTATATTATTTCAACATGTGTGGGAATTGTCACAAGGAATCCATGCGCACACATAGGGGGAGCTATTCTCTTTCATTCAAATTTGAAGCCAACTACTCAATCTTATATTATGGTATTATTTGCATGAGTAAGTGACTTCATGTTTCACAATCAACTCTATCACTCTTTTGCTATGGTTGTCATCAATTACCAAAAATGGGGAGATTGAAAGCATCTAGGCCCCTAATTGTGTTTTGGTAATTAATGACAACCCTTGTGGACTAACAATTTTATTTGAGATAATGAGATTAGGTTAGTCCCGAGAGTTGGAATGAGCTTCAAAAGACAATGTGTGGACATGATGTGTGCTATGGGATTATGGAAGCTCAAGGCAAAGGTATATGATAGGGCTTTTAAATTTGACCGGTCATGAGGCGATTAGTGGGTGAAAAATGACCGGATTGATAGGTTACATAGCCGTTCTATCAAGAGGGATCAACGTCGTTGGTTCGATGAAATATTAGTGCCACAATGGTCTTTGATGTGCATGTAGTGCATTTAGAATTTGTGGTGACTAACTTGGAAGGGTGCACTCTGAAATTCTGTTGAAAATCCAGCCCTGTCGTGGCTGGCGGACGGTCCGCCTGGTTCTGGCGGACGGTCCGCGGAGCGGTTACGGACGGTCCGTGGTCCTGGTGGACTATCCACTGTGCTTGCTGTACCAGGGCCCACGTGCGTTGACTTGGTGCGATCGCACGGACGGTCCGTGATGCGTCACGGACGGTCCGTAATTTCGCTCAATTTCTCCAGGAGCTAGAGCTGTTTCGAGTAGACGGTCCGGCCTTCTCTGGCGGACTGTCCGTGGGATGGCGGACGGTCCGCAGGTGCTTGGCGGACGGTCCGCCAAGCCCCAACGGTCGACTCTGACACACTCTGACAGCGCTTCATAGCCGTTGTAATTCAAACGCGGACGGTCCGCGTGGACCATGCGGACGGTCCGCCGTGCACGATCCAGAACGGGTTTTTTCCCAACGGCTAGTTTTGGGGAGAGGGCTATATATACTCACCCCTCACGGGCACGGG
Organism: Echinochloa phyllopogon; assembly: GCA_033239725.1. Classification (NCBI taxonomy): domain Eukaryota; kingdom Viridiplantae; phylum Streptophyta; class Magnoliopsida; order Poales; family Poaceae; genus Echinochloa; species Echinochloa phyllopogon. Next base: position 85,280 of record BTCW01000052.1, on the reverse strand, counting down.
GGGTCTCTTGGCACTTTGAAAAGCTGAACACTCATTGTAGAGCCCTTGTTTCTCCCCTCTCTCACTCACTTGCTTTGGGATTGCATTTCTTTGTGAGATTGAGAAACTCTAGTGCATTGCATCAAGGATTTGATCATTGTGGCACTAGGATTGCATCGAGCTCGTGGTTGATTTGTTAATCTTGGAGGTTGCTGCCTCCTAGCCGGCTCGGAGCTCGTGATTCCACCGAGCACTTCAAGAAGATTGTGAAGTTGCCATGGAAATTGATTGTGAGAGGTTCTTGTGCTCACCTTGCCGGAGCGGTGAAGAGCAACTTTAGTGGAATCGAGATTTGGAGCGGTTCATTGGTTCTAGCCGGCTCATACATCAAGTGGAGACTTGATAGAGGCGCGGTTGAACATTGAATCCATCTCAACGTGGATTAGGGGTGACCGGCAAGTCATCGACACCACGGGATAAGTCTTTGTGTCTCTTTGCTTTTGTTACGTGCTTATATCTTGATTTATTTATTTGAAGCAAGTTAAAATTCATAGAGATTGATCTTTATCTTGTCACCCTAGGTTGCAAAACCATCAATATAGGCGTAGTTTAGCTAGAGAATTTATTCACCTTGTGGTTCTAATTAAATTTCTCTAGTGTTGTTGTTGAAGTTTTTAAAACCGCCTATTCACCCCCCTCTAGTCGGTAATCCTAGATCCTTCAAGCAGGAACGTATTGATCATTTTCGAGAAAAATCAGAAGGTATGTTCGAAGCAATTGAAGATATGGGTGATATGGATAAGCCGGGTCAAGGTTTTACATCGGCCGACCCTTTAAAAAAAATAGATATTGGTGATGGTACTATTCCTAGGCCGACTTTTGTAAACAAAAATTTACCGGCTGAGTATAAAGCCGAGTTAATAAATTTGTTGAAGGAGTATGTCGATTGTTTTGCTTGGGAATACCGTGAGATACCCGGATTGAGTTGTGATTTAGTTGAGCATCGTTTACCAATAAAAGCCGGTTTTAGACCTTTTAAGCAATCGGCTAGACGTTTTAATCCCGCCATTTATGACCGAATAAAATAGGAACTTAATCGTTTGCTAGATGCTGGTTTTATTCAGACTTGTCGTTATGCGGAGTGGATTTCTAATATTGTTCCCGTTGAAAAGAAAGATTCGGGAAACTCAGAGTTTGCATTGATTTTAAAGATCTTAACAAAGCTACTCCAAAAGATTCATATTCTATGCCTATAGCCGATGTCTTGATTAATGAAGCATCTGGACATCGTGTTGTTAGTTTTCTTGATGGTAATGCCGGATATAATCAAATATTTATGGCCGAAGAGGATATGCACAAAACGGCTTTTCAATGTCCGGGATTTATTGGTTTGTTTGAGTGGGTAGTTATGACCTTTGGATTGAAAAATGCTGGCGCAACTTATCAAAGAGCTATGAATTTGATCTTGCATGATTTACTTGGTTTTATTGTGGAAGTGTACATTGATGATATTGTAGTTCAATCGGATGGCTTGTATGATCATTTAGCCGATTTGAAACTTGCTCTTGAGAGGATGCGGCGGTATGGTTTGAAGATGAATCCATTCAAATGTGCTTTTGGTGTTTCAGCTGGAAAGAGTCTTGGGTTTATTATTCATGAGAATGGCATAGAAGTTGATCCCAAGAGAATTGAGGCAATGAAGAAAGTCGAAGCTCCTACTTGCAAGAAGGATTTGTAGAAGTTTCTGGGCAAGGTGAATTTCTTGAGAAGATTTATAATTAACTTGTCTGGGAAAGTTGATGCTTTTACTCCTATTCTTCGGTTAAAAGATAAAGCCGATTTTACTTGGGAGGCAAAACAGCAAGAAGCTTTTGAGAAAATCAAAGAATACTTGTCTTCACCACCGGTGCTTAGGGCGCCTAAGAGAGGGATTCCAATCAGACTTTATGTGGCAGCTGAGGATAGAGTTATTGGAGCTGTTTTGACCCAAGAAATCGATGCTAAGGAGTATGTTATTGCCTATATAAGCCTACGGCTCATTGATGCAGAAACAAGGTATACTTTCATTGAAAAGTTATGTTTGTCATTATATAATGCTTGTACTCAGTTGAGGCATTATTTATTATCTAGTACTTGCATCGTGTTGTGTCAAACCGATGTAATTAAACATATGTTACAAATACCAATTTTAAGTGGTAGAATCGGTAAGTGGGCTTATGCTTTAGTTGAGTACGATTTGGCTTGTGAACCTTTAAAATCTACGAAAGACCAAATTGTAGCTGATTTTATTATTGAACATCGGATTAATGATACTTATGAATTCGACGTCGGCTATATTGCTTGCATACCATGGAAATTATACTTTGATGGATCGGTTTGCAATGATGGACAAGGAATTGGTGATGTTTTGGTTTCTCCAAGTGGTTCCGTTTTTGAGTTTTCAAACCGGTTAGAAGAAAAACACACTAATAATCAAGTTGAATATGAAGCCCTTCTATTTGGATTGGAATTTTTGCGAGACATGAGAATCAAGCATGTTGAGGCTTTTGGTGATTCACTCCTAGTGGTACAGCAAGTATCCAAGGTATGCCAATGTTATAACGGTTCGTTAAATGCATATCTTGATAAATGCCTTGATATCATAGCTTCTTTTGATGAATTTACAATCAAACATATTCCAAGAGAAGAAAATTGCAAGGCTAATACTCTGGCTCAGAATGCATCTGGTTATGTTGTTGCAAAGAAATATTTCTATCTTCAAAAACCGATGCAATCAAAAGCCGAGGTTCAGGTTCTGGACGAACCGGTCCAACCGGTTTCACAAACCGGTATGACCGCCAGAACCGGTCTGACCGGTTTGGAAACCGGTCTGACCGCTTTGTCTGCTGACAGCGGCAAAAACGTCTTGGATGATGCTAGTAATTCCAAGGTTGAGGATCAGGACCGGAGAGTGCCTATTATTACTTATTTAAAAGATCCTGGTCGTGGTGGAATAAGAAATATTCGGCAATTATCATTTAAATATATGTTGCTTGACGATGAGATTTATCGTCGAACCGCCGAAGATTTACTTTTGAAGTGCTTGAACTCGGATCAGGCTAAAATTGCCATGGGACAGGTTCATGAAGGTATTTGTGGTACACATCAATCGACTCCCAAGATGAAGTGGTTGCTTAGACGAGCCGGTTTTTATTGGCCTACTACGATGGCGGATTGTTTCAAGTATTATAAAGGGTGTGAAGAATGTCAGAGATTTGGAGATTTGTAATTAGTACCTGCTACATTGATGCATCCTATCATCAAGCCATGGCCGTTCCGAGGTTGGGGGTTAGATTTTATTGGACAAATTAATCCTCCATCGTCAAGGGGACATCGTTTCGTGTTGGTTGCTACGGATTATTTTACTAAGTGGACCGAAGCAGTTCCTTTGAAGAATATGACACATAGAGAGGTAATTGGGTTTATTTCATAAAATATTATTCATAGATTCGGTATTCCTCAGACTTTAACTACGGATCAAGGTACTTCGTTTATGTCTAAAGAAGTACGTGAATTTGCCGAATCATATAGGATAAAGTTGCTTAATTCATCTCCATACTATGCTCAGACTAATGGTCAAGCCGAGTCAAGTAATAAGATTTTGATTAGATTGATCAAGAAAAAGTTGGAAGAAAATCCTAAGAGATGGCATGAAGTATTAACCGAAGCATTATGGGCTCATCGTATATCTAGACATGGTGCTACTAAAGTTACTCCTTTTGAGCTTGTGTACGGTCAAGATGTCGTTTTACCTGTTGAGGTGAATCTGGACGCTTATAGATTAGCTAAACAAAATGACCTTGATGCTGTTGATTATCATAACTTAATGATGGATAATATTGATGAGGTCCCTGACAAAAGATTGAAGGCTTTAAAGGAGATTGAAAAAGATAAGCTTCGGGTTGCTAAAGCTTACAACAAGAAGGTGCGAGGAAAATATTTTTAGATCGGAGAACTTGTTTGGAAGACAATTTTACCTATTGGAACAAAGAGCAACAAGTTCGGTAAATGGTCACCAAGTTGGGAAGGGCCATATAGAGTTGTTAAAGTCATCTTTGGGAATTCTTATATGCTGGAGACATTGCGGGGAGATTATTTGTCTAAAGCTATCAACGGAAGGTATTTGAAGAAATATTACCCAAGCGTACGACAAGATGCATGAAGATTAAATGGCCGATAGATTTTTTGATATCGCCCTTAGTATAGATTTTGGCTACTGAGTTGTAAATGTCTATATTCGTGCTTTTTAGTTTGCAAGCTCACTAAAAAGACAGGGGGCATGTGTTGGTAGTCAAAATTGACCGCAGCCGAGGGAAACCGGTCTGACCGGTTTGCCGAACCGGTTAGACCGGTTTAGAGTTGTAATTCGAGTAGGTTTAGGATTCCGAGTTTTGTCCCGTATTGTAACCGAATTTGAAGGGGTACGACTTCCTCGGCCTATATATATGAAGGCTAAGGCCGATTGAGAGTTATTCCAATCGAATCAATCAATATTTGTCCTTTACTTTTACCTCTCAAACCCTACACTTTTTCAAACCCTAATTGCTGTTCTTTGCTCGTCTCCGCGACGTACAAAGGCGTTCTAGGTGGCCTGCCAACCCTAGAGCAACCATAGATTGCTTGAGCTCCGATGGGGTCCCTCCCGAGCCCGAGTTTCTAGGTCTTCACGAGCTCCTGTCTGAAAGCGGTCAGACCCGTTTCAGGAACCGGTCAGACCGGTTTGCCCGGGGAGTTCGGGTGTTGGCCGTGGTGACGACCATGCTGCGTATTCATGCGATCTCAAGTGTGTCGGCGCGCTTTCGTGTCAATAGCCTTCACTTCCTGGAGCAACAGATCCAGCTTGTCCTCGGCCAGCATCATCCTTGCCGGTGAGGGTCGGCGCCTTATTCTGAGGCGGTGGTGGTGGTTGGAATCGGGAATGGCTGTGAGGCGCAGCGATGGTGTGGATGGTGGAGGTGGGGATTGGGGATTAGGTTTGGTGAATTTGGTGGATGCGGTGGCAGATAATGGCTCCAAGGTCAAATGCTTGCAAATCCAAGGTCTCCACGGCTGAGAGTTATAGGATTTGACAGCAAAGTGAAGAAAAAATTTCTTCGATTCACTTCCAAATCACAGACCAACTCTTGTGGGACTCGAAGGAATTCGCAAAGGGAATGACTCTGAATACCAAATGTCATGATCCTTAGATCGGATAGGGTAGCTAGAGGGTTTCACCGGCGTCACGCCAAGCGGGTGGAGAGCGGTGGTGCCGTCCCGAAAACAGACTTGGGGGAGAAGAACAGTAGCGAGGAAATATGGTTTAGTTCAGTATTGATTGATTCCTTCAGCGTCTGTTCGGTGCCAATACATAGTAGCTGAGATACATGGCCCATCGGCCCACTCGGCATAAAGCCCACTAGCCTATTACATGGCCCAAAGCCCAGTAGTGGTCATGACACCCGCCCGCAAAGGCACCACTGCGGGTCGTCCCGCTGGTCGCGCGGCTCACCGGTGAGCTCGGCTTCCACCGCCCGCGGCTGCCGCCTTGACCTTGCCAGCCGCAGCGCGTCGCCACGACGACAGCGCCGTTTGGGGCGCTACGCCGACCTCGCCCAGCCGCTGCATCTGCCGCCGGGCCGAGCTTGTCCGCGTCGCCAAAATCTTCCGTCCGTGGCGTCCGCCCCTTTCCGTCCCCGCCTCCTCCCGCAGCCGCCGTCGCCCGCGCCGCTCCCACCCACCCGCGCCCAGCTCATCCTCTGTGAGTATCAATCATGTACAGATCGATTCTCGAATTCCCCGTGGCTGAGCTGAACTGACCGCAAGGTGTTCAACGCTTTTCCTCCCCGTGTCATGGCAGGCGTGTAAGTGGTGAGCGGCGAGCCGGCGCAACCTGTGGGTGGTCGTGGCGTGCCGGCGTGCGTGGGTGGGTCCGTGTCGTACGTGCTGGGCAAGGCCGCGGCCATGTTGCCCGGCTGCGCCGCGCTGCAGGCCTGGGATGCGCTCGTCGTGGCTGCGGCCGGGTCGAAGGCCATGCTCCTGCTCTCCCTGGCGCTCGCCGCCGCGGACCTCGCCGCGGCATACCGGACCAGCTGCCGCGAGCGCCGGCGCATGCTCGTGTACATACCTTCTGTCCCTCTGTCTATAGCCTATTTAGTTGTGTGATTAGCAGTTTAAAAAAATGAGGAATTTCAAGATTTGCTGCTTAATGCATGATTGACATGTAGATGCAGGGGTCATGTCATCTAGGCAATGTATGTGTCGGGGACAAACCCAGGGGGTCCCCTAACCATCGGGGTAGTCACCCTCCAAAAACGCTAACCACGAAAGGCCGAATCACCGGCAGCGCAGGGCCACCAGGGCAACGCTGCCCAATGCAACTCCAGGCCCAGGACGGCCGCCCGAGCTCGCCCGGCAAATGGACCCAGGGGACGACCTCCGCCTCTGCCTCTCTCGAGGGTCGCGTGCCCCCTCGAGCGGGCGAACCGACTCCGCCTCGCTCGAGGGCACCCCTCTACTTGGTACGGCGCACGCCAGCGCCCCGCCTGGCAACGACATTTAATGCCCGCCCCATCAAGCGGACGCCAAAGTCAAAAGGCAATCTTTCCCCCACGCTACACCGCTGACACCGCAGAGCTCGATGTTCCACCTGCTCCGGTCACTGTACGTCCTTGCCGTCGCTGTGCAGACGTACGCAAATTGAAACAACCCAACCGTTGGGTTCCTTCCAGGGTAAGGCAACGACGCCCTGCTCCCTCGAAGCACAGGATGATACTGATCAGGGGCCCGAAGCCCAAACCTCGAAAGGATTCGATGGGCGCCCCAGATCAAACGATGCGAAGGCAGCCGGAACGCTCGACCGACCCTCGAGTTCGACGCTCAAGGGCGACCTGCGCCTTTCGCAAGGCCCTACTGATCAGGAGTACGAAGCTTGGCCCGCGAAAGGGTTCGACAGGCGCTCCAGATCGACAGAGTCAGGGACGATTCGGGCGTGTCCAACGGACTTTACCCCGAACACGAAGTTTGGGGACGCCCTTGTTGTGTTCAAGGCCGGACAAAGGCAGCTAGCGGGGGGATCCCAACGAGGGAGAGCTTTCGCGCCCTCGGTCTCCGCGAAAGGGACCGAGCCCCACCTAGCAAACCTTTGCAAGCGCTACATGGACGCGTCTCCGGACCACGAGCCGACCCCTAGCGAACGGGGCACGGGCGTCCACTTGAACTACCCGCTAACAGCTCACCGAGGCATCCGTGTACGCTGCCCGACTCGAGGGATGCACGAATGGCCTCACCCCTCTCCCCCGCGAAGGGGAAGCGAGGGTCGCAACCCAAAGACAAGAAGCCCTCCCGATCGCCTCCGCTCGGGCCAGGAGCTCGGGGGCTCCTTGCAACATGTCCTCCTCCTCTTATGCACAAAACACGTCGAAGCCGTGCAGGGTCCGCCCCCCGAATTCCGTTAAACTCGGTCTCGCCCCCATCACGTCGAAAGGGGAGCGACCGACACAACCCGCGAAAGTCAAAGCCCTTGCACGAGCGAATTCACTCCTCCAAGGGCTTGGGGGCTACACCCGCGGGTGCGCTCACGCGCCCCCACGGAAGAACGTGCATAATCTGGAAGGAAAAATCCCCGCAGAAGGCCTGGGAACGACCCTGCGAAACCGTCAGCCTCTGCCCGACTGACCATCAGTCCGCCAGAGGCTCGGGGGCTACTATCGGGGACAAACCCAGGGGGTCCCCTAACCATCGGGGTAGTCACCCTCCAAAAACGCTAACCACGAAAGGCCGAATCACCGGCAGCGCAGAGCCACCAGGGCAACGCAGCCCAACGCAACTCCAGGCCCAGGACGGCCGCCCGAGCTCGCCCGGTAAATGGACCCAGGGGACGACCTCCGCCTCTGCCTCTCTCGAGGGTCGCGTGCCCCCTCGAGCGGGCGAACCGACTCCGGCTCGCTCGAGGGCACCCCTCTACTTGGTACGGCGCACGCCAGCGCCCCGCCTGGCAACGACATTTAATGCCCGCCCCATCAAGCGGGCGCCAAAGTCAAAAGGCAATCTTTCCCCCACGCCACACCGCTAACACCGCAGAGCTCGATGTTCCACCTGCTCCGGTCACTGTACGTCCTTGCCGTCGCTGTGCAGACGTACGCAGCACTGCGCAAGGCCCTGTGCGGACTGGCAGGCGTCATTCCGCGCCACTGTTCCACCTGCTCCGGTCACTGTACGTCCTCGCCGTCGCTGTGCAGACGTACGCAGCACTGCGCAAGGCCCTGTGCGGACTGGCAGGCGTCATTCCGCGCCACTGTTCCACCTGCCCCCGTCCTTTCCCCTCAGGGACACCCCTCGAATGGGCATGGGGAACCCTCGAACGAATATTTGAACAGCGACCGAGTACAGACTTCGGTCAGACGCGGCCTGGTGACGGCGAACGCCAGGTCGAATCCACCAACTCTCGGCCATCCCCTGATGAGCTGGGCACACCGCGCACTGTGGTCGACGACGACCACCACGCCGACCCCTGTGCTGCCAACTCCCGTCCTTCTTCACCTGCCCCGCCCTCGAGTCAACCAACAGCGGCCAGCTGGACACGAACTACCGCGACGGCACCCCTCGAAACCGCTCCAAGACAAGCACAGGGACGGCCACGACACCCGCAGAAGCCGGGGTTCGCCATAAATCCCCCGCCAGGGCCAAGGACGATGGCAGACCCGACGCCATACTCTCCAGTGCACACCCCTGCGGCACGCATCACGCTTGTACTTGTAAACTCCTCCCCCTCCTTTCTCTCCTTGATCTATAAAAGGAGGAAGGGACCGGGCGGAGAAGAAGGAAGGGGACCGGGGCGGAGAAAAAAAGAGAAAAAAGAAGAGAGACCGACCGACGAGATCCAAAGAGAAAAAACAATCACACTCGCTTTCAGGGACTTGTAGACTCCTCCTCTCCCACCTCGCTTGTAGCCCCCCTCTGCAAGCACTCTGGTGCAAGATAGTACAGCGCCCCGAGCGCACCCTGCTGGACGTACGACCCCACGGTCGGAACCAGGATAAACGCTTGTCTCATTGTGCTAGCTCTTGCATCAACCGTCAAGGGACGGGACACAGTGCATTCTGTTTGGCGCTGGGGATTGGCCGACCGATCCCAGCACCGACAGTATGGCAAATCACACAAAAGGTATATAGCATATAAAAATGGAGGCCGTGACAGCGTGGAGATCGCCGATTACTGGCCGCAGGCGTGCTGGAGGAAGGCGGAGGCTCTGCCTCTCATCTCCCACTACTGTGAGCTCTCTCTCTCTTTCTCCCTGATATTGCAGTTTGATTCAGTAGTTTGCTGTTTCTGGTAAGCCATGTTTGATGTAAGGAGAAGTCATTAGACATAGATGAAACGCCACTATGTTACTAATCTAGGGCACGATATAGGTATAACATGAACGAATACTTGTGTTTCTGTGTATGCATTCAATCAGTCGTTCATATATTTTACTTTTTTATTGTGAGTTTTTTTTATCTTTGAAGGACCACTTGAGGTAAAGTGCAGTCTGGGTCTGTAGATTTGTTGAAGGACCTAAACTTGACGATAAATTGACAACCTCATGTTCTTGCCTTGCAAAATGGCACCTGGGTCTGTAGATTTGGTGACTGGCTATTCTCTTGCTATACTGTACGTATTACGTACCTGTCTGCATGGTCACTCTCTCGGTTGAGCAATCCAAAGTTCTTATTCCATATTAGCTTGTTCAATTTTTAATGGATAGCATAGAGAATGCCTCTGGATATATTTTCATGTCTTCCACTATATGGGGCTTCTATGGAACTAATTTTCTGGGTACAATAGAAGTGCAGATAAGTTGTCTTTGAGATTGTCGCTCTAAAATTTATTTCCTTGGGTTTATTCGGCTTCTGCAAATTTCCAAGGGCCAATTTTATTTGACTATGTTTCCCTTCCAACTATGTTTCCAGTGGTATTATTTGTTGTTTCTACTATCATTGCACATGGAGCATGGCTCAGCTCCCATAAGAAATTTGATGTTGAGGGAAAATAAAGTGTAAATGTGCTATGAGCTTGTAGCGTGGTGTGAATTTTTTTTAATGACGTGAGTATGTGCCTTGAGCCAAAATAATGCAAATGGAAGAGAAGCATTGTTCTTTGTATTCCATTATTTTCGTTGGTCTACTTACTATGTAAAATTGGTGTTGCTCAATAAGTGTGTCAGATCGAACTAATCTCTGTCCAGAGTTCAATCCTGATTAAATCAATGTTTGGCTGGCAGTTTTGCCAAAGCTCAGCAGCTTGGTTGATCTGCGCTATGTCTTCATCAGCTACATATTCTAATTGTTTCTTACCATGCAATTACTATCTGCATTAACCATGAATGCAGTTTTTTCGATCATATGTAAAGATTGGACTTGAGATAACTCTGAATTTTGGTGATATCTTGACCTACCAATAAATATTGATGCCTAAAGTTTCATATGAAAAAAGATCATCTACAGTCAGATTATTAGAGGCTTGTCGCTGGATATGCCTTTATATCCACAGCCTAATACCTGCAGTTTCTCTGTGCAGGTGAACATACATGGATCGCGGTGAGGTTTGTTGCTGGATATGCATATGCGAGGTCTCCCTTGGTCAAGGTATTCCAAACTGAAATTTACGGGTTTTTTGGAGCAAATTTACTGGTTTATTTTCTACTTGTCTCCACAGTTCAGATGTTGGCATTTCAATTCAGAGTCTGTCTCCGTGTTGGAATGATTAGTGAACACTGTACATGTATGCAACACATGTTATTTATAGCATGGGGTTTTATGAGCGATAAAATTATGATTTGGTGAATTTACATGCGTATTTGCTGATTTCATTATGTGATTAAGAATTATGTTACAGTTCATCTTGCATTTCTACGGTTAGAATAGTATGTTATAAAACGTGTATAGAGTTCCTACCTGGTACTGGTTGTTTTAGTGATCAGTATGATTCCACATCAAGAGTTCTTGGTTTCGATTTGAATTAATGGTGTCACACCCGGATTTACACGAAACCCGAATGTGGCCATATGTGTGCCCAGGAAGTCCACAGACACATATAGCGAACAAATATGGTAAAAATCAGAGTTCCAATGCTTCATTTATTCATCATAAAGTAGCGCTTACATCAGAGTGTTGCAAAAATGAAATACATGGACAGCGGAAGACTAAATAAACTCTCTCTAAGTGTAGCCGCATCCCACACGGACTCTGACTGGGAGAACGCCAGCTCAGAAGTAAGGCAAGTCCTCAGGAAACTCCACAGCGTAATCAGCCTGACTTCAATCTGTTACCCATCCGGGATTTTGCCCAAAAATAGTAATAACAACAGGTGTAAGTAATGGAATTACTTAGCAAGTATAGCATGGGTTATGAGGCAAAAGAGGCTTGACACTGGCTTGACTGCATTAGCACTTTTAGTTGGTTCGTTTTAATCATAACTACTACTTTAGATGAATCCTAGTTGTGACCCAAATTAATTAATGTAAGTCATCATTAAACAGTAATAAACATCATCTTCTAATCATAAAAGGATCCAGGCCGCTCGTGACCCTGAGCCGGGCTATCATGATAGATCGTACACTCTGCAGAGGTTTCGCCCTTTTCCCACCAGTCGCGTAAAAGTTCAAAAGAACTTTGCACCCAACCACGCACATCGACACTCCCGAGGTGTGACTGCATAGGGACGCTACGAGGCTTTCACAAGACACCCTAACAAGACAGTAGCCGCTGGAGTACTACAAGGTGGTGAGAACCTAGGCACCGAGATTGACTGACCCTCAGGGCGCAACGTGAGGGGGTCAATGGCATCCACGCACCGGCAAATCATGCCAACAACAAAGTAAATGGTGCAACGTGCGGAGCTCACCGCACTCACGGTGGCTCCCAACATGGGACTGGGTCTAACGGGACCTAGCCGACGGGGCTACCGTCCTCGGTGGAATCCGAAATCACCCTGTGCCTTGCCTCCTACAACGCCGTAGGCCACTCGGTAACCACTGCCAAGCTAGAGACGTACAAGCTACTCAACCAAGACCAGAGCCATTATAGTTCTGGCGGCGGCGACAGGCTCCCAGGTTGCCACTTTTACGAACCAGTCCTTAGGGAGAGACACTGGGGCCAGGCAAAACACACAAGCCCCAGCTCCCTGATCCAAGTTGCTAAAAAGCAAGTTTTAACATTAAGGTTGAAGTGGACCATTAATACAAGTTTAACAGTTAAATAAAGGTGACAGTAGCTGCGCCTAGCAAAATACTACCCATATGCAAAAACCCATAGGAATACAAGGACAGGGAAATAAATGCTAGGTACAACCTTAAAGGTAAACAGTATTAGACACATGCGTATGTAAAGAACATTGTATTAAAAGAGTGAGTAGGTAGCAAGGATTGTCCGTGCTATAACTTGCCTTCCTCGAAGTACGGCTGCTGCTGCGAGTCCTGCTCCGGCACGTCCTCAACGTACTCGAAGTCCAAAGCTACGGGCTCGCCGACTGGACACGATCATCACGCAAGCATCCATAGCAATCATTGCAAGCAAACAAAATTAATTCTATTAGAACAGTACACCAAACAGTGAAAACAGTACAAAAACAGGAGCTAGAAATAATCTACGCTTCGCTACGAACACATGAGCGCGAGAATCACACTAATCGGAGCTAAAACGTGAAAGTTATAGCGTTTCTAAGGTTCAGGGACTTGCTGGCATGTTTCTGAAACCTCCAGGGGCTAAACTGCGAAAAACCGAGGACCTAAACGTAAATAACAGTAGCCACCAGGGGCTAACGCGCAAAACTACGCGGGCTGGACCGCGGGTTCAATTTTTCAAAAGTGCAGGGGCTTAAGAGAAGAAAACAGGACCTATCTGTAATTACTTTTGAACTGGAATGGACCGCGGGTTGATTTAGGGAAAACAGGAGGGCTCTTTAGCAAAACGCGCAGAGCTGACCGCAGTTGACCGGTATTGACTCTGTTTGACCCGAAGCGGGGACGCGTGCGGGCCGTCGGATCTCGATCGAGCGGCTGTGATTGGACCCGGGGCGGAAGGAGTCGCCGACGACTCAGGGGACGGCGGCGGTGCCGGCTCCCGCGGCGAGGGCTCGCCGGAGCGAGGCCAATCCGGGGCTACAGGCCTCCAATTGGAGTGGGGTTGGGTGCTACGGGCTCAGGGGAGAAGGGCGAGTTCACTAGGGGTGAACAAGTCGCGGGATGAGGGCCGTGGGCGGCTGCCGGCGTCGAGCGGCGGAGATGCCGTCGGTGTGCGGTGGGGGAAACATCTACGAGCACGAAAAGAGGTGCTGAACGGCTTGGGAGCAACAGGGATGGATGGCGAGTCTACCTGCGTGGATCAATCGGGCGGAAGAGTGGCGGGGACGGCGGTCGACGACGAGCGGCGGACGACGGTCGTCGGTGTACGTCGGCGACGGTGCTCCGGAGCGCGAGAGCGGGCGTGAGGAGGCTCGGAGTGCTCCTCGTGCCGGAGAAGCTTCCCCGGGGTCGGCCGGGGCGGGAATTGATCACCGGAGCGAGGTGACGACGGCGGCCGGCGGACTCCCGGCTCGGCAGCTCGGGAGCAGCGGCACTAGCGCAGAGGAAAGCGCTGCGGGCTAGAGGAGAAGGTTGGGAGGTCGGTGCGGAGAGAGAGGGGCTATAACAGGCCCTGGAGAGGGGTCCGGGGCGTGTGACCGCGCTAATCACGGCCGGCGGGGATTCCCCTTCCAAGTGGGTGAGCACCTTCCAATTCGAGGAGCACGCGAAGAAAGGAAAGGAGCGGCCGTGGGAAGATTCGCGGAGCCTTCTGCGGGTCCTACGACGATGCGGGGGCGGCTCGGGCCTTGGGCCGAGGCGGTGACGCTATGCCGAGCTCGGCTCGAGTGCGAGCGGCTGGAGGTTGGGGACGAGCCCGACAGGCGGGGCCCGTTCGGCAGTGAGAGGAGTGGGAGGGAGTGCGGGAGTGGGCCGGTGGTGCTGCTGGGCTGCGAGCGGGCCGAGGGGAAGAGAGGGAGGAAAAAAAAACGCTGGGCCGACGCGGCTACGTGGGCCGGTGCGGGAGAAGGCTGGGCCGGTTCGAGAGAAAAGAGTAGGGAGCAGAAGTGGACCAGGGAAAGAGTTCAGGGAGCAAAAACGAACTATGGGCCTAACAACTTTTCTAGAGCTCCAAACAAAGTGATTCAAATTTGAATTTAAATAAATTTAAATTCTTGTTTGAATCACAAGCAATACAAAAATAAATGCAGCAGCATGAATGCAACAATAAATGTTTCTATCACTTATATTTGATTTTAAATTTTAGAAAATTATTATTTAGCCTATAATAAATAGGAGCAAGCTCTAATTAATTATTTAAATGCCAAAAATTTTAAATTGAGCATTTTTTGGTGTTACAAATGGATGTACTTTAGGCTAAACATTACTCTCCCAATTGGTTCTGGTTAATATTTCTTAGTGAATGGGCCACTTTACGTTAAGAATAATCTCTGTAGTCCTAATATTTCACAATCGGACTGGACCTTCAGTATTTGTCTGAATTTTGATTGGCCTCCATTTATTGCCTGGGCCGCAAGTCCGCCACTGCATATGGTTGTCCTTTTAAATATATGCAGATGCTAAAGTAAGCAAAGTGCATGGGTATTTACCAGCATGGTGTATATCGGCACTATCATTTTATATATAGACACATTGCTATCAGAATGAGTGCAAACTTAAGGCTACTGTTTGCTTGAGATATATCGTGTGCTAACTGTTGGAGAAGCCTCCACTATGTAGTCGATGGTTTATCTCCAGTTGCTCACTTGGAATTTCGATGTTAGATGGTTTATCTGCAACTGCTCACTTGGAATTTCGATTTTAGATCCTTTGTTGGACTGCTCTTTCTGAAAATTCTGCTTTCCTTTTCCTTTGTTTGAATAGGGGACGATATTCCTTTGTTGTTGGTGTTGATCCGTGTTGGAATAAAGCCAAAGCCTGTCATTTGTATACAAGAGCTCCTCTGGGGATGATATTCCTTTGTTGCTGGTGCTGATCTGTGTTGGAACAAAGCCAAAGCCTGTCATTGTCATTTGCCTGCACAATTGTGTTATGGTCGGAGTTGCTGCTGTGCATATGGTGCAATGGATAGGCAGCGAAGAAATGGTATGCACATTGGTACTTATAGGTCTAATTGCATTGATGGTATTTTGATTTTTCAAGCTTATGGGTGACTTCAATATAGTGGAATGGCTATGTGAATTAGGAAAGAAATTTCAAGGAGTTCATGCTCAATATAGCTTCAAGGAAATATATTATTTCTATGTTCAGCTTATTGTCGATGTGCCTACGGCCCAAATCACCATTAAGAGCATGAATTGTATTTTAAATTGTATGCTGCAAAAATAACCTAATATTTTGTTGTAAATTTAAAATTTCATACAAAGCAAATTTTGCTGCCTAACTAGCTAAAATAAATTTATGAAAATAAATTTAACTAAAAACCTTTTGTTGCCCGTATCAACGCACGGACATGGTCTTAGTCTTACTTAAAAGGGAGGTTACGTTTTCCTTTCTTTAATGCGTGGGCAGTTCTGATAGGGCTGAGGCCAATTTCTTTTTGGGCCATCATTGAGACGTGGTGGGCGGCTTTTCCTTGGCCCAAAATGCCTCTAAGCTTGGTCTTGACCTAGGTATATAATGAGAGGCTGTAAGCGCTTCCGCCGCGGCGGTATCCGAATAGCACACGAAACCCTGAAAAAAAAAAGTCCAGCAAGACGAAGAGCAAACCCTAATCCCCTTCGCCACCTGATTCCTCAGATCGACGCTATGCCGGCCGGGGAGACGAAGAAGGGCAGGAGGGAGGTGTTGGCGGCGGCTGTTGCTTCCGATTATGCTTCCGCCTCCCGTTCTGAGATGAAGGCGAAGAAGCAGAAAAAGAAATGCGCGTGTCCGGAGTTGGCGGCGGAGGCGGCGACGACGGCGAGGGTTGATTCTGATTCTGCCTCTCTCTCTAAGAAGATGAAGATGAAGCCGAAGGAGAAAGTAGCGGCGGCTGATTTGGCTTCTCCCTCCCTCCTTCCTAAGAAAAAGATGAAGAAGGCGAGGGGGGATAATCAGGAGGAGGAGAGTCAGATCAAGAAGATTTCCAACAGCATCAAGACGAAGGGGGATAAGATTCCCAGCGGCAACGAGACGGAGAAGACGAAGGAAGATAATCAGGAGGAGAAGAGTCAGATGGAGAAGATCCCCAACGGTAGCGAGGTCCAATCCTCGCCACTGTACTTGGTGGTACGGCACGCAGTTGAGTGTCCAGCCTACTCCCTGTACAGGCTGAAGCACTTACCTGCGACCGCTGACCATCCCAAGCCCGTCCCCTGCCGCATCAAGTACTTGGACGCCGAGCGCGATATGAGCTTCGCTACTGTGAACTCACAGCGGCGTTCGTGGATCGTTGGTGTCGGTGGCTTCCCTGACCGTCAGTATCCACTGGACGGCAGCCGGGGAGAGACCATTGTGTTCGACTGCAAGACGGGGCTGGTTGCCAAGGGCCCCCGCCTCACTATGTCCAAGTCTGAGCCGGTCCTTTTCGTCATTGGCGAGAAAGTCTATGCCCTCGCTCGCATGCCCAACATCTGGAGGCAGCCTGATTTTCCACCTTGGTTCGAGGTACTTGATGTCTCGGAAGCCTCCTTCATGGATGGGCAGCTTACTGATTGCACCTGGTTCCCCCTGCCATCTCCGCCCTTGTTCCCCATCATGAACAACGAGGGGAAGCGGATTGACAGTGGGCCTCCGCTTGTGGAGGTTGAGTCCTACGCCGTGGTCGACCATTACATACTGCTCTCCATTGTTGTAGATCCTTTCAAGGACCTAGAAGCTGGAACAGTGGCATTTGACACAACTACAGATAAATGGCACTATGTGAATCACCAGAAAAACTTACCTTTCATTGGCGAAGCTGTCCCATATGATGGCCTTTACCTTGGCAGGTCCAAGAGCAAAGAATGGAATGATCTTACTGCTTACTGCATACACCTGACAAAGAGCAAGAAGGGCACCACTTTAAACCTATCCATTGTTGAGATCCCCATTAGAGTTGCAATGACAAACAACTGTTCAGTGACATCTGGCCAATTCTTCTCTTCCTTGGGGAACGGGGTCATCTGTGCAGTAGGTTGTTATACTGAGGATTGTACCTGGAATGAAGAACTAGAGACGGATGACATCTATATCAATATCCACAGGCGTGTTGGTGCAGAGGAGGAATCAAAACCACTAGGGCTCAAAGAAATCGTGCTATCCAACAACCCTGCAATGTATTCATTCAGTGTTCAGGAGCCAATTTGCCAGCTTATTGCCCCATCGCTTGTTGCTGCTCTGCGCATCCATATGTAGTAAGTGAACAACTCATAAATAACTGCAAATCCGATTGTGAATCATAAATACGTTGTGTACAAAGCTACCAAAACATGTTTGCATTCTTTTTGAAAAGATTCATGTTTGCATTCTTATGCTGATATGTTTATTCAAATCCAGGTTCTTTGAATTTCTCCGATGTACTTGGGAGCAGCATGTTTGGTTATCTTTTGGTATGGTTTCTTCTCAAATTCTGGAGTGAACTGGTGCTGTGTTTTGTTTATTGTTTTTGCAGCCTTGTGACAGTGAATCCTGTGTATTGATTATTGAGTTATAAGTGATCAAACTAATCTGACTTCAAAGGTTGAAACATGTTCATTGATTGGGAGAGCAAAACATAATTTACTAGACACGGCTTGTGCTGCCATTGAGACATTAAATAGAAAGAACATTATTGTCTAAGTTTCTCAAATGGCCAAGAAGTATTTGATGTCTTCTAACGAATGTATGCTAACCCAGTGACATAATGGACTGATCCAATATGCTTTGCTCATTAGCTTATTGAAGTATAGAATGATGCCATTGCTGTTTCATGTAGTAAAATGTTTGAATGAAGGATAGTATAGTAAATATGTTTATGTCTACGTTTTTATGTGGGACACATGTATGCATTAATTTCATTGACAAATTCTAACATAGCGTCCCAGAAGTGATGTTCACATAGTACTAAACTATGCTTTCTATTTACATACATTGTATAGGATGTGAATAATGGAACCAATTATTTTATCTATATGTCAGAGCTTCAATTGGATTGTGCTGAATGAGCTTCAGTGCAATTGTTGATAGCCTCGTATTGTGTTTAATTTTCTTAAAAATGTTTAACAATTAATATAAAGATCATCAACTACACTACAATATTTATGTGGGAGCTGTGCATAATCTTTGAAACAATGGGGCTTCTTATTTTTTGATGAAAAATCATAGCAAGCTACGTTCGGCTGCTGGGTTGCAGCAAGCACTAAGTCATAAGGGAGGAATTGGTAATACATTAAAATCGTACTATCAGAATTTGAGGAATTGTGCAGTTGCATACTCTATAATGATGTATTAATATCGTACTATCAGAAATTGAGTTGTGCTGTTGCATACTCTATAATGGTGTATTAATTGCGAAACAAAATTTAGGGCATTCTTTCTAGTATCAGTATGAGCTATAAAAGTTTCTTTTGCTTACAGTGCAGTGTTTCTTTTGCTTACAGTGCAGTGTTTCTTTTGCTTAGAGAGTGTTTGAATTTAGAGAGAGTTAAAGTTTCTTACTAGCACTTTGTCTGAACTTCACCAAATTTGTAAGCTGGTAACCCTAGCCTAAACTATTTGCTTTTTATAAAGCTTGGCCAATGTGTCTATGGTCTAAATACGAGTTATAAAAGTAAGGTTAACACAATGTCAAGTTTAAGATGTCATGGATAACTGCTAAAAAAATAGAGGGTTACATGCAGTGGCCAGAGAGCTGCTGCTTGGACTGCTGGAACAGGGGGGGGGGGGGGGGTGACAGGGCAGTTGGAGGGAAAAAGGAATTGGGGAGCCAAAAAGTTGCAGACCGGTTTAGTTTAATAATTGATTAATGCAAAGAAGGATGGGTAAGTAAAAAACCAGCCAGTAAGGAAAATCCGATGTTTATTAAAGTCAGAGGGGTGGTCTAAAACTGTTGTTTTTAGGAAATGGGGAATGAAGATCAGACTGATTTAATTTAATCGACTAATGCAAACAAGGATATTATTTAATAATCACTTAATGCAAACAGGGATGGGAGGGATGGGTCAGTAGAAAATCCAATGTTTTAGGGAAGTTAGAGGGGTGGTCTGAATGCTGTTGTTCTTTTTCTATATTTGGATCATGGTTCCAGCCTTGTGACGTTACAGGATCTGGATTTGTAACATGTTTGCCAGTTCAACATATGTATCTTTGTATTACGTGGCAGGATTATCCCAATTTAATTATGTAGATCCTGTTTGTTCAAGTTTCCAAGGCCCAACATCTGTTAATTTGATTGTTGATACGCATTTCTATACAGGAATAGGTTTGCAATTAGTAATTAAGTTTAGTTTTGGTGTTAAGCATATATCCAGATTCTTAAAATCTAGGAATAGGTTTGCAATTAGTAATTAAGTTTAGTTTTGGTGTTAAGCATATATCCAGATTCTTAAAATCTAGGAATAGGTTTGCAATTAGTAATTAAGTTTCGTTTTGGTGTTAAGCATATATCAAGATTCTTAAAATCGCAGCACACATATGACACCATCACATAGGTCCTGATTGGTTCCCTTCTAGGGAGAGCCACGCTGGTACCAGGGGAGCCAGGCTCCTAGTAGCCAGGCTGAGCACATGCATGGGCCCCTGTTTGGTTTTGTGCACGTACAGAACTTGGTTGTGTAGAGAGCTTGTTCCGTTGGTCGCATGCGAAGCATCGGAGTTAATGCTTGTCTCACTGACACATCGCGTCAGTGTGCTTGCAGTGCCCGCATGAGCCTGGCCGCGAGGAAACACAAATTTTTCGTCTTCTCTGGAGCCAGGCCGAGATAGGCTATTTGCATCGGACGGACCAGGCCCAAAAGCCAGTTCAGCCAACCAATCATGGATATGCTGCATCCTGAGAGCCTGGTTGAACTAGATTCATGCAACCAATCAGACCCATAGTTGCATCCCCCGGGTCTCTTGTAGCTAAATGTGATTATCGAAATGCATGTAATTGGTCTAAGAACTCTCTTTTTGGTCCAATCATACGGTTTTGCAATTATTCTTCACCTTGCTCCATTTTACAAGGTGCACTTTGTCCTGGTACTCTTCTGAATTTATGTTTGGTTAATTAATTAATTAGAAAACCACGAGGAATTTACTTTCAAATACAAACACAGCTTTAGTATTGCTTTGATTTGTTTAGCCTAATTAGGTCTAAAGTTGTGGAGTTTCAAACTTGAAATACAGACATGATCTAGCTTTCAACGTAGTACATTGTATGAATTCTATTATTTCTGTTTGTTGTGAATAGTCGATTTCTATTAGTTCTGTTTGTTGTGAATAATCCATGTTTTAACTTCTGTGCAGATGAGTGTGGGTGCTTGGCCCTTGCACCTTTTCCTCTACTGATCGTTTGGGGTTTCAATATCTCTGTCACTAATGAGGCCAGGTTGAAGTACTTTGGCTGTTCGCTATTATATAATGATATGGTGTTGCTTGCTGAGTGCTTGGTGTTTGAAGTCTTTATATTATATCTGAAACTTGTCATATTGGACTGTACATCTGGATCTAGACATCGCCTGTCTGTAATATTTGTGACAAGATGCTATCACCCCATCTTTCCTGAATAGCGTGTTCTGTTGCACACACTGCAATTCTCCAAAACATTGTACTATATGATGTCTGCAGGCAAAGCCCCCTGTTTTTTTAGAGAACCCACTAGAGCTGGTGTATTTGTCAGACTGACAGGCGGCACAGCCCAGAGCATTCAGTACAATGTCTGGCTTGGCGATCCTGCGCGCAGCATCGGGACCAACGAGAGAGATGGAGGGAAGGTGTCGGGGGGCAACGCGCAGCATCGGGAGCAACGAGAGATGGGAGTGACGATGGAGGGAAGGTGTCGGGAGGCAACATGGGTGGCTATGTTTAGTTCTAAAAATTTCACTATACAAAAAAGTCACGTCACATCAAATATCTCTTTTCATGAAGCATTAAATGTAGGTAATAAAAAATTAAGTGCACAGTTTTTATGTACACGACGAGACAAATCTTTTGAGCATCGTTAGATCATGGTAGGACAACAATTACTACAAACGAAAAAGTGGTACAATGCGTTACAATGTTTAATTTTACCCGATGTGACTTTTCGACCACACTTTTCGCGGGAACCAAACATAGCCGTTACATAATTTTTTTGGGGGGGGGGGTTCAAACTTCGGGGATAGAGGTCACGTCGCTATAAATGCAAAATGTTCGTCTCGCAGAGTACAATAAAACTGTGCGATTAGTTTTTAATTTCATCATGTGTCGATATTTTGATGTGATGAGAATTTTCTTTTTACATAGTAAATTTTGAGGTGTAAATTTAGGAAGCCTAAGCTAGTACCGCATGATCCAACACTCTAGGAAAGATTCAACACCTTCTTCAGTTAGATTTGCTGAGTAAATATACTTGAATGATTCAAGATGTTTTGAATATTGCAATAAGACTGTATACAAGCTAGATGATAAAACCCATTCCTTTTTATCAATAACTAGTAGGTATGCGTGGCACGTGTAAAAAAGTCAAGGCTATAAAACTTTTGTTTTCGTAAAAAAAGGCCTCACTACTCATAGAAAAAGAATATATTATAGTAAAATCATCTCATCCGAACAACAATTATAAAATTGATTAAGCATAAATATGGCCAAGCATTTGGTTTAACATGGAAAACAAAAATGTTCATACATATAGTACTAATTTATTCAAATAGCCTCGTACGAGCACTCATCTATTTCTTCGATGCTCTTCTTCATATACTCAAACCATTGTTTTGTTGCTGAACAATTGATCCAAAAGTCTGGCTATGGTACATAGAACTTCATCTCTTACTTGAAGGCATCATGCCTCGTCCCAACGGCGACCTCATACTTGATGGCATAATGAAGCGGAGAGTTCGTGCATCATTCCTAACTCCTGCAAAAGAACGTCTCATTGTTGAAAGAAGGCCAGCAACGCACTTTATGACCCTGCTATTAATATAAATCATAGCGATAATCATAATTTTTAAAGTAAATCACCTTCAAGTTCAGGGAGTATCTGATGATCTCCAGTTTCAAGAAACGTTACGAAAGTTTCTTCGGATGCCGCTAAACATCCTATTAAGGGGATTATTTAGCAGAAAAATTGTACGTTCATACAGCGAAGCAAGTAATATCCTTGCCGATGAAATATTGTTCTAATTGAAGGTATGCATTTGATTTTTCGCAACCATTGCCTTCGCTACAAAGAAGACACCATATGAGCTGAGGAGAGCAAGAAATCCAACTGATCTGGGTTATTCTTGATTGGCTCGTGATCCTATGATTTTGTACATTGCTTTTAGCAAGCAATAGAGATTTTCTTACCATCACAGGATGGATAATGTCCACAGTCCAATAAACAGACCAAAACATGGCCAAATAATTATTTTACTGTAAAAAGTTTTAAGGATATCAATTATCATAAACAATACATATTTTTTTCTAGGGTATAATCCTCATGGCATCAAGTGCACCGAATGCAAATGAACCATCCTAAAAAATTAGTGAACTAAATAGGTCTCCCTATAAATGTAGCCAGAAATAGAAATACTGCCGATTACAAGGAAAATACTGCATCAAATCGGGTGAATAGATTTCTTTCAACACGAGGAAGCAACCTAGTCCCCGAAGAACCAATCTTTAATCCAATATGTCCATTCTATGTACATCATCCTATGGAAGGGTATCAAACACAGGGAAGAAAGATTAAAATGGATAAACAGGATATAATAAAAATTACCTTTTCACAAGCAGCTTTCATCTATGAACTAAAAGCACCCTATATCTTACGACAATACATAGGTTGAATGTGCACCAGATTTTGCTAATTTGACAAGTTATGTTCGACAAAGGTAAAAGAATAAATAAAGTTAATGGTTAATGAGCTATCAGAAAAAATGCTAATATTTAGCATGATTAAATCTAATTTCGAATAACATGACATCTGATCAAAATCAAAATTCAGCACATATGAGGCAGCCTTTTGTCACAGAGTCCATGCTGTATGCATGCGTAGTTCAATTTTAGAAAATATCGTGTCTGCAAAATTACCAGCATCACTAACTCACTAACTCTCTCTCCCTTCAGCTAGCATAGACATACTGCTCATTGCCTTCCTACCACTAAAAAACAAACGTATCCATATAACACCATCCATAAACATTACCAGAATGGATAATAAAACATAAGGCAGTCACAATGGAGCCATGGATGTCTAATTTTACTAACCTGCAACTGCATATCATTTAGAAGCATTTCTGATTCGCTTAAGCGCCGAAGCATTCTCCTTCACATGTTTGAGTCACTTATATGATAAACGAAGTGCCTTCATGCTTTTATGTATTCTTTTATTCCTCATATGACAAAATTATTGCTTCACACTTATCCACGAGACCAGCATCCCAGCTGCAGTAGAAATTTAAAATCTCATCATGAGCTATGTCAAAAATTATGCAATACTCTCTGAAGCAAGAGCAAAAATCAAAGTTCTAGGAGCCAATGTTGCTTAAATCAATTTCCAACAATATAAATATCTCGAACCTATCTATTAGCAAAGACAATTTCTAACATTGCTATAACAGCACATTCACAATTTTATACCTCCCCATCCATCTGATCCATAAAAAACATCAGGAGACATTACTACTTGGAGCCGATCTGACATCACTTTTTCCTTAGTGTTCTAGATTGGATGGTGTTGAATCACCGTGGGGGCAAGAAAAAAAAAGCTGAGTAGAAAACTTCCCTGACTGCATTGTAGGTTTTGCTTGACCGACCTATAGAAAAACACATAGACAAAATTTCAAAATGACAAATTAAAAGCATGCAGATAATGAGATGTAATACATTATTTCACTAAAAATAAAAATGTGTCACTTATTTACTTTTGACAAATTAATAGGATAAGAAATTATGTAAGATCCCCAATGTGAAGAAAATACTATATCTTTTTTTGCAAAATTTGCTGGATTGATGAGCTACATGGAATTCAGAAATTACAGCCACTGGACACCAGTGCAAGCCGGCATATACAATAGTTTTTATATGTAGTACAAATTACTTTAAACCAATATTATGATAATCTATTATTCTTGTAGGATAAAATATATCTTGATCCATGATCCTGCAAATGCAATGTTTAATAAGGAAAAATTTGTAATATATCTTCACAGGAGGCAAGTGCATCCCAATCAGTTGTAGGTGTTTTGAGGCCACCCCCATATTGGACAGCAACAGAGACGTTAAGGAGAAGTATAACTGACAAATACACAACCTTTATCAGGATTAGGGATATAAAAAAGAACACACAAGCAATGGAGAATTGGAGATTTCCTTACCTACATAGGCCGACTAATGTAAACAGCTTGATAAACATACCAAATCTAAACACGGCCTCACTCAAATAAAATGCAGACATTCATGATTCATGGATATTTATAAACCAGCCATCCCATGTTAAAACATCTGCATAACAAAAAGTTGAATCAGCCACTATATAAAAGAATGACAAATGGATCATATGTGCCAATCTAAATTGATCATGTGTTACCAGGGTAGTGTTAACAAAGTGATCGGACAATCAGGAGTGGTTCATCCCTCCTACTCTGCAAAGCATAATTGCAGCATGAACAAAGCAAAATCAAGGTAACCAATTTCATAAGTAGTAGAAACATTTATTTTGACCAAAGGGAAAAAAGGGTACTATATCCTATTGTCTGTAAATTTCGAGTACATGCACAAGGAATACTAAAGTCAAGAAGCAGCACGGAGGCTGCTTTCACAAATATTTTCACAGTGAAATGAACTATATGCACGGCTAACGTGAAATTCTTGGTCAATAGAAATTGAGAGAGAGCAAAAACAAACCGAGAGTACTAATGTCTGATGCAGTTTAAATCTTTTAACTTTCTCAGTACAAAATCTGCAGTAACAATAACACTTTAAAGAGGACTGCTATGCTTTTTATTATTTGTTAAACAATATCTCCCAACTTTTGATTATCGCCAGAATTTTACACCCATCCAATTTAAAGCTTTTACCACACTATTATGAAAACAAAGGTTTTTCCCTTGCTATCTAGAGTTCTCGCAAGGCAGCAGAGCTACAAATTACCAAGAAGAACACAATTATGAGTGTGCTGGATGGTTTGTATGAGGGACAAATGAAAGAAATGCAATACATCTTTATATATGACAAAAAGGCTGACCTTAAGAGAATAGTAGAAAACTCCAACCCCACCATGTGAAGAGAAGAATGCATCAATTCGTTGCAGAAACTACACCACTTGGATGAACAGAAAGATTCTAGAAGCCTGATGTTTGAATGCTTGATCCACCTGATGAAAACGAATTCAGGCCATAGTTCATCGAACCATGAGAAAATGTTAAGAGTTCAGAGCATTGAATTTTAATCACATTCACAAGTCTGCAAACAATCTTTGGTTTTTTACATGCTCAGTCACTAAAGGTTGGTAGGTTATTGAAGTCCACTAAGCTAATGTCAAAGCCTCAAAGGCATCAGCTTAGTATATGTGCTATTAGAATCACAATTTGCGGGTCAATCATATAAAATAGTAGCATGAAACAATAGTGTACCAACAAATCAATATTAACAAAGCACACATCACGCTGGATTTTCTAGTACATTTATACACAAGATGTATACGCTGCAAACTTTTCCCACCTTGACCATGGTTTGCTATACAAAAAGAAACGGATCTTCAAATTCAATAATTGTGCCTAATTGGTAACTCACAGGTACCCAGCTGATGCTGAGGAGGTCGTAGATATAGTTATGGTGCGTGGTGAGGAAGACAGAGGCGAGCCGGCTGGCGGAGGTGACCAAAAGGGTCACAAATTATCTGTGCATAAAAATCATAATCAAATGCATCAGCACACTGGATCTCCTATTTCTAGCGTCAATGCAAGCACAGCGAGTACCAGCTTAGCTTCTCAAACCATGACAAAAAAAATGGTGCCAGTGCCATGCTAATACAAACGGGCACTCATAGGATGCAAGCATTTCCAAAATGAAGCAAAGAGGAAAGGTTACATTATGCGACAATGAAAAATCGATGCAAGCAACCATCGCAAGAGCATTTCACTACGGGGCATGATGTGATGCTATTTATGTGTACAGCTAGAAACAAAATCTCAGATCCATGACAGAAAAAAGACAAAAAAATTTAGCATAAAGCTCATGACACGCAGCTGAATCTCCAGTGTGTGCTCCAGTTGCCTTGCTCCCAGCACAGGGAATTCTCATGCAAGATTAAGAACACACAAAAGACTTCCCATGCCCTGAAATGCAAAATTTAATCCCCAGCCCAAAAAGGAAAATCACAAAATCTCAGCATCACTACCTACATGAAGCATCTTGTTGTCCCTACTGCTCTGCATGGCGTGGAGGATCAGAACATGCTTCCTCTGCCTTCAACCGCAAGGATAAACAGGAGTCCCACACAATCAAATTAAAAGGAAAGCACTATCTCCTTGTCATCTCATTGATAGAAAGCAAGAAAGCTGAGTAGAGTGTGTAAAGAAATTTAATTGGAGTGGATTTACCGGCAACATGATGATATTGTGTCATGGTAGTACAAAACAAAATAATTTCATCTTTCCATGCTTGTGGATGACCATTTTTATTCCATTAGAGTTTGTTTAAACATTCAAAACCAGTTTATATCTTTCTCAATATCACACCAAACATGCATAATAATGGAAAACTTAGCTGCAGCAACATGTAAATATTTCGTGAAATATTTGACACCCTAAAAGCGCGGTGTTTTTGTACTCATTTTCAACACCTTCTAACTGTATAACTAATCAACCCAAGATAATTTAAACTCCTAGATAAATTTTCACTAATATTTTTTAACTTTAAAACCGATTAATTTTTTGCTGAATGGTCGTGGTCTGGCAAAGTGAAACCAAAATAGCATGGCACATGATCTGAACAATTAATCATACGGAAGGTTCCAAAATAACATTATAAGCTTGCAAAAACATTTCAGGATATATATAGTAAAAAGGCAGATCCTTGTTTCAGTATGACCTTGATTGCGTTCCGCAAGACCAATATTGCTCAGGTGTCCACGTAGGACAGTGGCATCCGCCGGATCAGCTGCCATGTGCCCTCCAGGTCACGGACATGTCCTTGCCTGCCTCCTCCTCCTCCTCCAAGTAACTGTACCTGAAAATGCACGCACGCGCCACCATTAGTATATGCAGTTACGCACTACTGGGTATTGGATGATGCCATAGCGAGTGACAGCGAGGCCTCAGTTTACCTTGTCGAGCTCTGTAACAGCGCCCAGATGAAGCAGATGACACAGAGCAGCAGGAAGGAGATGAGCTGCCACACCGCTGGGATCACCCATGCCGAGCGGCAATGCTCGTTGTACTCATCAATCGACTCGAAGTTGATCTGCACACAAGCATTGCGGATTTCAGATGTTCACTGATCAGAATCTTTGCTCAACGGTTCTATTTTCAATTTGTCACAATCAATATTCTCTGGTCTGAAACGACCCTGATGAGGCCAAGGCATCATCTAAACACTAATCTAGATCCATACACATCAAAATTCTGAATTGTTTTGGTTACAAGAAATATGTCATTTTGCTGTCTATCAAAAGCACCCTGAGAATATTCAATACATGGCTGCGCCGCTTGGCAGATCGATAAAAGTCACAGCTGGATTAATGAAATTGATGGACTGGACAATGTGCGCAAACATTCAAAGAAAAAATAGAAAGGTCAGGTTCAGGATAAGCCTGTGGGCTGCTCAATTCAGTCGTCGTTGCTAAAAACAGATGGTGCAAATTCTCTGAACCAGTGAGTGACTGGACAAGAACGTAGTTGAATGAATTCACATACTCATTCTTGCACACAAAAAAGGGGGGCCAGGTTGATTGGTTTTTTTTTTACCTCAGATGTGATCCAGCCAAGAGATACAACCACCGCGACGATCAACATGTTGTTGACTCTCCGGTACATTTTCAGCTTCGCTGCCATCCGTCTCGCCTGTAGAAAAATTGTGCAACTAATATGCAGAAGAATTAACTTGACTTAAATTGCTGCTACAATGTAACATCGAACACGCACACTGAATGTAACAAGTTCTTACCTAGGAAGCCAAGCATCGACTTATCGTAAACTCCACCTGCAGATCATGAAGCAAGCTGTGATCTTTGCGGCGTGATCTTTTGAGCTCATTCTCACTCATCAAGTCGATAGATCCTCCAGGAACTAATGGACCCTCCTCCTGTAGAAAACCACATATTAATATCTCAGGTGTCCACATAAATCAGATTTAACATGCATGAAACATGGAATCTTCCTTTGAACTTCAAGTTTCCATTTCAAGTTTGATTAGGTATTTTTCATTTAATATAATGAATGTATGTGGTGATTTCTTTAAAATAGGGTGTTTATGTAGAGCTAGAATATATCTACTTAATACAAATAAAAATGCATGGATAAAACTATAAATATGTCATGGCAATCCCCATGTTGCATGTAAAAACAATCTTTTCAGGATCAAAAGGAAATTTTCTTCACAATACCAAAATCTGGCAGATCAAGGCATTACTCAATGAGGCATCTTTTAAGAGCATATCTAATGCTCTCATCTGTTAAAAACAGAACTATAAAAGGACAAATGTTTGTGCATACACACTTGATGATACCAAATATATTTTCTAATCTGAATTCTCTAATCGAGGTGATCACTAACCATCCTGTAAGAAGCGGTGCAAGAAAATAAATTATCCTAGACACCATACTAATGTAAACAGCTTGATAAACACTCTGAAATTCTGTTGAAAATCCAGCCCTGTCGTGGCTGGCGGACGGTCCGCCTGGTTCTGGCGGACGGTCCGCGGAGCGGTTACGGATGGTCCGTGGTCCTGGTGGACTATCCACTGTGCTTGCTGTACCAGGGCCCACGCGCGTTGACTTGGTGTGATCGCGCGGACGGTCCGTGATGCGTCACGGACGGTCCGTAATTTCGCTCAATTTCTCCAGGAGCTAGAGCTGTTTCGAGTAGACGGTCCGGCCTTCTCTGGCGGACTGTCCGTGGGATGGCGGACGGTCCACAGGTGCTTGGCGGACGGTCCGCCAAGCCCCAACGGTCGACTCTGACACACTCTGACAGCGCTTCATAGCCATTGTAATTCAAACGCGGACGGTCCGCGTGGACCATGCGGACGGTCCGCCGTGCACGATCCAGAACGGGTTTTTCCCCAACGGCTAGTTTTGGGGAGAGGGCTATATATACTCACCCCTCACGGGCACGGGGGTCTCTTGGCACTTTTAAAAGCTGAACACTCATTCTAGAGCCCTTGTTTCTCCCCTCTCTCACTCACTTGCTTTGGGATTGCATTTCTTTGTGAGATTGAGAAACTCTAGTGCATTGCATCAAGGATTTGATCATTGTGGCACTAGGATTGCATCGAGCTCGTGGTTGATTTGTTAATCTTGGAGGTTGCCGCCTCCTAGCCGGCTCGGAGCTCGTGATTCCACCGAGCACTTCAAGAAGATTGTGAAGTTGCCATGGAAATTGATTGTGAGAGGTTCTTGTGCTCACCTTGCCGGAGCGGTGAAGAGCAACTTTAGTGGAATCGAGATTTGGAGCGGTTCATTGGTTCTAGCCGGCTCATACATCAAGTGGAGACTTGATAGAGGCGCAGTTGAACATTGAATCCATCTCAACGTGGATTAGGGGTGACCGGCAAGTCATCGACACCACGGGATAAGTCTTTGTGTCTCTTTGCTTTTGTTACGTGCTTATATCTTGATTTATTTATTTGAAGCAAGTTAAAATTCATAGAGATTGATCTTTATCTTGTCACCCTAGGTTGAAAAACCATCAATATAGGCGTAGTTTAGCTAGAGAATTTATTCACCTTGTGGTTCTAATTAAATTTCTCTAGTGTTGTTGTTGAAGTTTTTAAAACCGCCTATTCACCCCCCTTCTAGTCGGTAATCCTAGATCCTTCAAGCAGGAACGTATTGATCATTTTCGAGAAAAATCAGAAGGTATGTTCGAAGCAATTGAAGATATGGGTGATATGGATAAGCCGGGTCAAGGTTTTACATCGGCCGACCCTTTAGAAAAAATAGATATTGGTGATGGTACTATTCCTAGGCCGACTTTTGTAAACAAAAATTTACCGGCTGAGTATAAAGCCGAGTTAATAAATTTGTTGAAGGAGTATGTCGATTGTTTTGCTTGGGAATACCGTGAGATACCCGAATTGAGTTGTGATTTAGTTGAGCATCGGTTACCAATAAAAGCCGGTTTTAGACCTTTTAAGCAATCGGCTAGACGTTTTAATCCCGCCATTTATGACTGAATAAAATAGGAAGTTAATCGTTTGCTAGATGCTGGTTTTATTCGGACTTGTCGTTATGCGGAGTGGATTTCTAATATTGTTCCCGTTGAAAAGAAAGATTCGGGAAACTCAGAGTTTGCATTGATTTTCAATGTCCGAAGAGGATATGCACAAAACGGCTTTTCAATGTCCGGGATTTATTGGTTTGTTTGAGTGGGTAGTTATGACCTTTGGATTGAAAAATGCTGGTGCAACTTATCAAAGAGCTATGAATTTGATCTTGCATGATTTACTTGGTTTTATTGTGGAAGTGTACATTGATGATATTGTAGTTCAATCGGATGGCTTGTATGATCATTTAGCCGATTTGAAACTTGCTCTTGAGAGGATGCGGCGGTATGGTTTGAAGATGAATCCACTCAAATGTGCTTTTGGTGTTTCAGCTGGAAAGAGTCTTGGGTTTATTATTCATGAGAATGGCATAGAAGTTGATCCCAAGAGAATTGAGGCAATGAAGAAAGTCGAAGCTCCTACTTGCAAGAAGGATTTGTAGAAGTTTCTGGGCAAGGTGAATTTCTTGAGAAGATTTATAATTAACTTGTCTGGGAAAGTTGATGCTTTTACTCCTATTCTTCAGTTAAAAGATAAAGCCAATTTTACTTGGGAGGCAAAACAGCAAGAAGCTTTTGAGAAAATCAAAGAATACTTGTCTTCACCACCGGTGCTTAGGGCGCCTGAGAGAGGGATTCCAATCAGACTTTATGTGGCAGCCGAGGATAGAGTTATTGGAGCTGTTTTGACCCAAGAAATCGATGCTAAGGAGTATGTTATTGCCTATATAAGCCTACGGCTCATTGATGCAGAAACAAGGTATACTTTCATTGAAAAGTTATGTTTGTCATTATATAATGCTTGTACTCAGTTGAGGCATTATTTATTATCTAGTACTTGCATTGTGTTGTGTCAAACCGATGTAATTAAACATATGTTACAAATACCAATTTTAAGTGGTAGAATCGGTAAGTGGGCTTATGCTTTAGTTGAGTACGATTTGGCTTGTGAACCTTTAAAATCTACGAAAGACCAAATTGTAGCTGATTTTATTATTGAACATCGGATTAATGATACTTATGAATTCGACGTCGGCTATATTGCTTGCATACCATGGAAATTATACTTTGATGGATCGGTTTGCAATGATGGACAAGGAATTGGTGATGTTTTGGTTTCTCCAAGTGGTGCCGTTTTTGAGTTTTCAAACCGGTTAGAAGAAAAACACACTAATAATCAAGTTGAATATGAAGCCCTTCTATTTGGATTGGAATTTTTGCGAGACATGGGAATCAAGCATGTTGAGGCTTTTGGTGATTCACTCCTAGTGGTACAGCAAGTATCCAAGGTATGCCAATGTTATAACGGTTCGTTAAATGCATATCTTGATAAATGCCTTGATATCATAGCTTCTTTTGATGAATTTACAATCAAACATATTCCAAGAGAAGAAAATGGCAAGGCTAATACTCTGGCTCAGAATGCATCTGGTTATGTTGTTGCAAAGAAATATTTCTATCTTCAAAAACCGATGCAATCAAAAGCCGAGGTTCAGGTTCTGGACGAACCGGTCCAACCGGTTTCACAAACCGGTATGACCGCCAGAACCGGTCTGACCGGTTTGGAAACCGGTCTGACCGCTTTGTCTGCTGACAGCGGCAAAAACGTCTTGGATGATGCTAGTAATTCCAAGGTTGAGGATCAGGACCGGAGAGTGCCTATTATTACTTATTTAAAAGATCCTGGTCGTGGTGGAATAAGAAATATTCGGCAATTATCATTTAAATATATGTTGCTTGACGATGAGCTTTATCGTCGAACCGCCGAAGATTTACTTTTGAAGTGCTTGAACTCGGATCAGGCTAAAATTGCCATGGGATAGGTTCATGAAGGTATTTGTGGTACACATCAATCGACTCCCAAGATGAAGTGGTTGCTTAGACGAGCCGGTTTTTATTGGCCTACTACGATGGCGGATTGTTTCAAGTATTATAAAGGGTGTGAAGAATGTCAGAGATTTGGAGATTTGTAATTAGTACCTGCTACATTGATGCATCCTATCATCAAGCCATGGCCGTTCCGAGGTTGGGGGTTGGATTTTATTGGACAAATTAATCCTCCATCGTCAAGGGGACATCGTTTCGTGTTGGTTGCTACGGATTATTTTACTAAGTGGACCGAAGCAGTTCCTTTGAAGAATATGACACATAGAGAGGTAATTGGGTTTATTTCATAAAATATTATTCATAGATTCGGTATTCCTCAGACTTTAACTACGGATCAAGGTACTTCGTTTATGTCTAAAGAAGTACGTGAATTTGCCGAATCATATAGGATAAAGTTGCTTAATTCATCTCCATACTATGCTCAGACTAATGGTCAAGCCGAGTCAAGTAATAAGATTTTGATTAGATTGATCAAGAAAAAGTTGGAAGAAAATCCTAAGAGATGGCATGAAGTATTAACCGAAGCATTATGGACTCATCGTATATCTAGACATGGTGCTACTAAAGTTACTCCTTTTGAGCTTGTGTACGGTCAAGATGTCGTTTTACCTGTTGAGGTGAATCTGGACGCTTATAGATTAGCTAAACAAAATGACCTTGATGCTGTTGATTATCATAACTTAATGATGGATAATATTGATGAGGTCCCTGACAAAAGATTGAAGGCTTTAAAGGAGATTGAAAAAGATAAGCTTCAGGTTGCTAAAGCTTACAACAAGAAGGTGCGAGGAAAATATTTTTAGATCGGAGAACTTGTTTGGAAGACAATTTTACCTATTGGAACAAAGAGCAACAAGTTCGGTAAATGGTCACCAAGTTGGGAAGGGCCATATAGAGTTGTTAAAGTCATCTTTGGGAATTCTTATATGCTGGAGACATTGCGGGGAGATTATTTGTCTAAAGCTATCAACGGAAGGTATTTGAAGAAATATTACCCAAGCGTACGACAAGATGCATGAAGATTAAATGGCCGATAGATTTTTTGATATCGCCCTTAGTATAGATTTTGGCTACTGAGTTGTAAATGTCTATATTCGTGCTTTTTAGTTTGCAAGCTCACTAAAAAGACAGGGGGCATGTGTTGGTAGTCAAAATTGACCGCAGCCGATAGAAACCGGTCTGACCGGTTTGCCGAACCGGTTAGACCGGTTTAGAGTTGTAATTCGAGTAGGTTTAGGATTCCGAGTTTTGTCCCGTATTGTAACCGAATTTGAAGGGGTACGACTTCCTCGGCCTATATATATGAAGGCTAAGGCCGATTGAGAGTTATTCCAATCGAATCAATCAATATTTGTCCTTTACTTTTACCTCTCAAACCCTACACTTTTTCAAACCCTAATTGCTGTTCTTTGCTCGTCTCCGCGACGTACAAAGGCGTTCTAGGTGGCCTGCCGACCCTAGAGCAACCATAGATTGCTTGAGCTCCGATGGGGTCCCTCCCGAGCCCGAGTTTCTAGGTCTTCACGAGCTCCTGTCTGAAAGCGGTCAGACCCGTTTCAGGAACCGGTCAGACCGGTTTGCCCGGGGAGTTCGGGTGTTGGCCGTGGTGACGACCATGCTGCGTATTCATGCGATCTCAAGTGTGTCGGCGCGGTTTCGTGTCAATAGCCTTCACTTCCTGGAGCAACAGATCCAGCTTGTCCTCGGCCAGCATCATCCTTGCCGGTGAGGGTCGGCGCCTTATTCCGAGGCGGTGGTGGTGGTTGGAATCGGGAATGGCTGTGAGGCGTAGCGATGGTGTGGATGGTGGAGGTGGGGATTGGGGATTAGGTTTGGTTAATTTGGTGGATGCGGTGGCAGATAATGGCTCCAAGGTCAAATGCTTGCAAATCCAAGGTCTCCACGGCTGAGAGTTATAGGATTTGACAGCAAAGTGAAGAAAAAATTTCTTCGATTCACTTCCAAATCACAGACCAACTCTTGTGGGACTCGAAGGAATTCGCAAAGGGAATGACTCTGAATACCAAATGTCATGATCCTTAGATCGGACAGGGTAGCTAGAGGGTTTCGCCGGCGTCACGCCAAGCGGGTGGAGAGCGGTGGCGCCGTCCCGGAAACAGACTTGGGGGAGAAGAACAGTAGCGAGGAAATATGGTTTAGTTCATTATTGATTGATTCCTTCAGCGTCTGTTCGGTGCCAATACATAGTAGCTGAGATACATGGCCCATCGGCCCACTCGGCATAAAGCCCACTAGCCTATTACATGGCCCAAAGCCCAGTAGTGGTCATGACACCCGCCCGCGGAGGCACCACTGCGGGTCGTCCCGCTGGTCGCGCGGCTCACCGATGAGCTCGGCTTCCACCGCCCGCGGCTGCCGCCTCGACCTTGCCAGCCGCAGCGCGTCGCCATGACGACAGCGCCGTTTGGGGCGCTACGCCGACCTCGCCCAGCCGCTGCATCTGCCGCCGGGCCGAGCTTGTCCGCGTCGCCAAAATCTTCCGTCCGTGGCGTCCGCCCCTTTCCGTCCCCGCCTCCTCCCGCAGCCGCCGTCGCCCGCGCCGCTCCCACCCACCCGCGCCCTGCTCATCCTCTGTGAGTATCAATCATGTACAGATCGATTCTCGAATTCCCCGTGGTTGAGCTGAACTGACCGCAAGGTGTTCGACGCTTTGTTTCTTTCCTCCCCGTGTCATGGCAGGCGTGTACGTGGTGAGCGGCGAGCCGGCGCAACCTGTGGGTGGTCGTGGCGTGCCGGCGTGCGTGGGTGGGTCCGTGTCGTACGTGTTGGGCAAGGCCGCGGCCATGTTGCCCGGCTGCGCCGCGCTGCAGGCCGGGGATGCGCTCGTCGTGGCTGCGGCCGGGCCGAAGGCCATGCTCCTGCTCTCCCTGGCGCTCGCCGCCGCGGACCTCGCCGCGGCATACCGGACCAGCTGCCGCGAGCGCCGGCGCATGCTCATGTACATACCTTCTGTCCCTCTGTCTATAGCCTATTTAGTTGTGTGATTAGCAGTTTAAAAAAATGAGGAATTTCAAGATTTGCTGCTTAATGCATGATTGACATGTAGATGCAGGGGTCATGTCATCTAGGCAATGTATGTGTCGGGAACAAACCCAGGGGGTCCCCTAACCATCGGGGTAGTCACCCTCCAAAAACGCTAACCACGAAAGGCCGAATCACCGGCAGCGCAGGGCCACCAGGGCAACGCAGCCCAACGCAACTCCAGGCCCAGGACGGCCGCCCGACCTCGCCCGGCAAATGGACCCAGGGGACGACCTCCGCCTCTGCCTCTCTCGAGGGTCGCGTGCCCCCTCGAGCGGGTGAACCGACTCCGCCTCGCTCGAGGGCACCCCTCTACTTGGTACGGCGCACGCCAGCGCCCCGCCTGGCAACGACATTTAATGCCCGCCCCATCAAGCGGGCACCAAAGTCAAAATGCAATCTTTCCCCCACGCCACACCGCTGACACCGCAGAGCTCGATGTTCCACCTGCTGCGGTCACTGTACGTCCTTGCCGTCGCTGTGCAGACGTACGCAGCACTGCGCAAGGCCCTGTGCGGACTGGCAGGCGTCATTCCGCGCCACTGTTCCACCTGCTCCGGTCACTGTACGTCCTCGCCGTCGCTGTGCAGACGTACGCAGCACTGCGCAAGGCCCTGTGCGGATGGCAGGCGTCATTCCGCGCCACTGTTCCACCTGCCCCCGTCCTTTTCCCTCAGGGACACCCCTCGAATGGGCATGGGGAACCCTCGAACGAATATTTGAACAGCGACCGAGTACAGACTTCGGTCAGACGCGGCCTGGTGACGGCGAACGCCAGGTCGAATCCACCAACTCTCGGCCATCCCCTGATGAGCTGGGCACGCCGCGCACTGTGGTCGACGACGACCACCACGTCGACCCCTGTGCTGCCAACTCCCGTCCTTTTTCACCTGCCCCGCCCTCGAGTCAACCAACAGCGGCCAGCTGGACACGAACTACCGCGACGGCACCCCTCGAAACCGCTCCAGGACAAGCACAGGGACGGTCACGACACCCGCAGAAGCCGGGGTTCGCCATAAATCCCCCGCCAGGGCCAAGGACGATGGCAGACCGGACGCCATACTCTCCAGTGCACACCCCTGCGGCACACATCACGCTTGTACTTGTAAACTCCTCCCCCTCCTTTCTCTCCTTGATCTATGAAAGGAGGAAGGGACCGGGCGGAGAAGAAGGAAGGGGACCGGGGCGGAGAAAAAAAGAGAAAAAAGAAGAGAGACCGACTGACGAGATCCAAAGAGAAAAAACAATCACACTCGCTTTCAGGGACTTGGAGACTCCTCCTCCTCTTCCACCTCGCTTGTAGCCCCCCTCTGCAAGCACTCCGGTGCAAGATAGTACAGCGCCCCGAGCGCACCCTGCTGGACGTACGACCCCACGGTCGGAACCAGGATAAACGCTTGTCTCATTGTGCTAGCTCTTGCATCAACCGTCAAGGGACGGGACACAGCGCATTCTGTTTGGCGCTGGGGATTGGCCGACCGATCCCAGCACCGATAGTGGCGTGCCAGGTAGGGGGCTGCGCTGTGGTCGACCACACCCGATCAGTTCCCTTGACGGCAGGCCAAGCCATGGCCATGCCACCACGATCCGCCACGGGGTCCCCCGGCCCGCTTCCGCGCGGGTACCGGATCATGTTTGGGAGCCTGGAGTTCGAAGCGACCGGTGAGGGCTTCCTCATGCGGCTCGCCTCCAGGACCCCCGACATGATGATCATTACCCCAGCACCGCCAACGCCGTCTCAGCTCAGGAGACGTCGAAAACTCCTTGGGCTGCAGATTCGCGCGGAACGGCACGTTGCCCCACGCATCGTCCTCCCTGATTGGGATGCGCACCTGCTGCTCCAGCCCGCTGCCACATTACAGGGGGGCAGACCCCCGCCGGCGGCTCCCGTGGAGGGAGCACGCTGGGAAAATATGGCCGGGCCGGTGCAGCTCCCATACGGGATGAACAACGCCTAGTCTCCCAAGGGAGGTCGCCGAGCACAGCCTCGACATCAAGCCTCACTCCAAGCCGGTGGTACAGCGACTGCGGCGGTTCGACGAGGAAAAGCGCCGCGCCATCGGGGAGGAGGTGCACAAGCTCCTGCAAGCCGGATTCATCAAAGAGGTATTTCACCCAACCTGGCTTGCCAATCCTGTTCTAGTTAAGAAGAAAAATGGAAAATGGTGCATGTGCGTAGATTATACCGGTTTGAACAAAGCATGCCCTAAGGTTCCATTTCCTCTGCCTAGAATAGATCAGATAGTAGACTTCACCGCTGGGTGTGAATTGCTGTGCTTTCTTGATGCTTATTCCGGATTTCATCAAATCAAGATGAAAGAGTCCGACCAACTCGCGACTTCTTTCATCAACCCGTTTGACATGTTATGCTACGTCACTATGCCGTTCGGCCTCCGAAACGCCGGAGCTACATACCAGCGATGTATGCAACACGTTTTCGGAAGCCACATCGGGCGGACCGTTGAGGCATATGTTGACGATATCGTTGTAAAATCCAGAAAGGCGAACGATCTGGTCAACGATTTGCAAATCACATTCGGTTGCCTCCGGGCAAACGGGGTAAAGTTGAATCTGGAAAAATGCGTATTCGGGGTGCCGCGAGGCATGCTATTGGGTTTCATCGTCTCCCAACGAGGCATCGAACCCAATCCCGAAAAAGTCTCGGCCCTGGAACGAATGGGGCCAATTCGGGACCTCAAGGGGGTGCAAAGGGTACTGGGCTGCCTCGCAGCTCTCAGCCGCTTCATCTCTCGACTTGGTGAAAAGGGCTTACCTTTGTACCGGCTCCTAAAAAAGCACGAACGCTTTTCGTGGACCCCCGAAGCCCAAAAAGCCCTCGACGGGCTAAAAGCGTCGCTCGCGCGCGCACCCATCCTCACGCCGCCGCAGAACGGCGAACCCCTCTACCTATATGTGGCTGCGACAACGCAAGTTGTCAGCGCCGTCATTGTTGTGGAAAGGGTAGAGGAGGGCCATGCTCTGCCGGTCCAGAGGCCGGTGTACTATGTCAGCGAGGTGCTGACCAAAACCAAGATGCGGTATCCACAGATCCAGAAGCTAATCTACGCTGTAGTGCTCGCGCGTCGAAAGCTGCGACACTACTTCGAGGGCCACCCAGTCACCGTGGTCTCATCCTTCCCTTTGGGGGAGATAGTTCGCAACCCGGACGTCTCGGGTAGAATAGCGAAGTGGTCTATGGAGCTCGTAGGGGAAACTCTCTCCTACGCACCGCGAAAGGCGATAAAATCACAAACCTTAGCGGATTTCGTCGCTGAGTGGACCGACGTCCAACTTCCGCCGCCGCAGATCCAAGCCGAATGCTGGACCATGTACTTCGACGGGTCGGTGATGAAAACCGGGGCATGCGCGGGCCTCCTCTTCGTCTCACCCCTCGGAGAACATATCCGGTACGTGGTTCGCTTGCACTTCCCAGCGTCGAACAACATGGCGGAGTACGAAGCCCTCCTCGCTGGGCTCCGCATCGCTATCGACCTCGGCGTCAAACGCCTCGATGTCCGGGGGGATTCTCAGTTGGTCATCGACCAAGTGATGAAGAATGCAAGCTGCCGCGATGAAAAGATGGAGGCGTATTGCAACGAGGTTCGCCGTCTCGAGGACAAATTCTATGGCCTCGAGCTGAACCACATCGTACGCAAATACAACGAGGAAGCGGATCAGCTAGCCAAGATCGCGTCAGAGTGAATCACCGTTCCTCCGAACGTCTTCGCCCGCGACCTCGATCAACCCTCCGTCAACTTCGAGCGAAGGGCCGGGACCCCCAAGACGCCCTCGGGGGCTGCGGGGGTCGAGCCCATGGAAGAGGACCCCTCGAGGGAGGGGCTCGAAGCCCTCGACGCTGAAACTTCTTCGGCCGAGGCCATGGAAATCGACGCAAACACGCGACCGCAAGACTGGCGTGATCCGTACCTCGCGTGGATCGACCGCGGGGAACTGCCCTCGGACCGAACCGAGGGGCGCCGCATCGCCAGAAGGGCCAAGACCTTTGTCTCGGTCGGCGGCGAGCTGTACAAACGCAGCGCCTCGGGGATCTTGCAGCGATGCATCCCCATCCCCGAGGGAAGGCAGTTGATCCGCGACATCCAAGTCGGGGCATGCGGACACCACGCGGCGCCGCGTACCCTCGTGGGTAACGCATTCCGGCAAGGCTTTTACTGGCCCACCG
The DNA here is from genome assembly GCA_033239725.1 of Echinochloa phyllopogon. NCBI lineage: Eukaryota > Viridiplantae > Streptophyta > Magnoliopsida > Poales > Poaceae > Echinochloa > Echinochloa phyllopogon. The sequence continues at coordinate 45,585 of BTCW01000052.1, read as the reverse complement.
CCGTATCCGACGCGAACGAGGTCGTGCACACCTGCGAAGGGTGCCAATTCTACGCACGAAAGACGCATCTCCCGGCACACGCCCTGCAGACCATCCCTGTAACATGGCCTTTCGCGGTCTGGGGGTTGGATCTCGTGGGGCCCTTCCGCCCAGCGCCTGGAGGATTCACCCACTTGTTGGTAGCCATCGACAAGTTCTCGAAGTGGATCGAAGTCCGGGCCATCACCAGCATCAGATCTGAGCAGGCCGTGTTGTTCTTCACCGACATCATCCACCGATTCGGGGTACCCAACTCGATCATCACCGACAACGGCACCCAATTCACCGGCAAGAAGTTCTTGGAGTTCTGCGACGACCATCACATTCGCGTTGATTGGTCGGCCGTGGCTCACCCACAAACGAACGGCCAAGTAGAACGTGCCAACGGCATGATACTACAAGGCCTGAAGCCAAGAATCTTCAACAAACTGAACAAGTTTGGCCGGAAGTGGGTTGCTGAGCTGCCATCGGTGATCTGGAGTCTCAGGACAACCCCAAGCAGGGCCACAGGCTTCAGCCCGTTCTTCCTCGTCTATGGCGCCGAAGCCGTCCTCCCAACAGACTTGGAGTACGGGTCTCCGAGGCTCAAGGCCTACCGGGAAGACCAAAACCAGCGGAACCGCGAGAATTCGCTGGACCAGGTGGACGAGGCTCGCGACGTAGCGTTGCTTCACTCAGCACGCTACCAACAATCGCTCCGGCGATATCAAGCTCAGAAGGTGCGGCGTCGAGACCTCCACGAAGGGGACCTGGTGCTGAGGCTGCGCCAGGACAATCGGGAGCGCCACAAGCTCACTCCGCCATGGGAAGGACCATTCATCATCGCCAAGGTCCTCAAACCTGGCACGTACAAGCTGGCGAACGAGAAGGGCGAGGTCTTCACCAACGCCTGGAACATCCAATAGCTACGTCGCTTCTATCCTTAAAACTCTCAGTATTTCTTGTAAATACTTCATGTTCTTAGTTAAACAACGATAAAAAGTTTGCGAAAAACATGAAAACATTGTTGCTAACTACATGAACAAGGGGGACTTGGTTTTATTCTCAATAAAGCCAAGCCCCCCTCGGGGGCTGCAGGGGGGTTTACCCCCCTAATCGTCCCAATTTTTTTTAAAAAATTGTGCTAAAACTCGAGGTGCTTAGAGAGACACGGGACGCGAGCTAACTAAAGCTTGAACCGGCTGAGTCGTGAGACCGCCACGCCCGCGAAGGGATACGGCATCTCCCTCTCCACTCCACGCCTTGATTACTCGCGAATTCGAAATACCCGGTCGAAACCTCTCCAGCCCAAGAGCTGCACAATCGAAACGACTAAACAGGTTGCCGGGCCTTTCCTCCTTAAGTCCAGAGAGGTGAAAGCAGGGCACGGGTCTACCGCGGCTAAGAGCCGGCAGAGTCGTGGGACCGCCCACGCCCCCGAAGGCTACGGCATCCCCCTCACCGCTCGATGCCAAGGTTACTTGCGTTCCCCTGCTGAAACCGATCTCGAGTTAAGAAGAAGGCACGGCATGCCGAACAAACAAAACCTCGGTTGCGAAACCCTAAATCCAAATGTCTTTATCTATCATACTGCTAACCACGAAAACATGGGACCAGACTCCCGGAATCATTGCAGGAACCTATGGAGGCGAACTCGGCGTTCCAGAGATCGCGAGAAGGGTCCGATTTTCTTTCGGTCGAAACCCTGAAAGTGTTATTAGTCCTTTCCCCTCAGAGATCGAGGAAAACCGAAGGCAAGGCGTGAGTTACTACCGAGGACAGTTGGCCGGGTCGCGGGACCGCTCACACCCTCGAAAGGCTACGTCGTCCCCCTCGTCGCACAACGCTCGAGTCACTCACGAAAATGAACTCCTTGGCCAAGGACTCTCCTAAATCCTGAGAAAAGGCACAATTTCACACGAAAACTTCCAACGCATAATCAAGATCGTGCTAACCCGCGAAGGGGCTAGACACAAGCATGATTCATTCCATACACGCCACGAATGGCGGGATCACAAGGAGAAATTACACTTGGCCATAGGCCGTTTTAAAGATACAAAGACTGGAGCCGCCCTAACGGGGCTCTCGTACCTCTTCGGCTAGCCGGCCAGCACACTATCACGAGAAACAGCTTCCACAGCTTTCTCGTCGATTTTCTTCTGGCATCCAGCTAACCTGAAAGTGCATCTAGGCTCTCCCTTGTGGGTTTTGGTTGAATGATGACAAATGTAATCAAAGAGCTAATGGTTTGATTGAGTTTGTGGACAGGTCACAATGTAATAAAATTCATATTTGAAGTATGATGATGTATCCCTATGGATCATGATGGACGGCATGGAGAATGAACGATTTAAATTATTTTCCATTTTGAATTTGAGTTAGGAACGTCGTACTATCAAGGGGGATGCGTATTGATTGTGCCATGGATGTTAAAGTGCTCAAAAGAAATAACAAGTGCACAAGAGAGACACAAAAATGCACTCACGGGCACCAGTTTTTCTGGAGCCAGATACTCCGGCAAGGGGTCGGAGTATTCTAGTCCAGAATCAGGGTCAAAGCTTCGTGTTCATTTCTGGAGCCAGATATTCCGGGAAGGAGCCGGAGTATCCAACCCAGATCTCGCAGACAGCATAACGGTTAGATTTTGGGGGCCGAGTATTTATACTCCCACGCCCCCTCTTCACTTGGCTGTCGACTCTACCTGCAAGAAACACTCTCTTGAGCCTTCCTTCCACTCCCTCATCCTCCTAGAGCTAATCCTTGTAAGATTTGAGAAGGGGATTGAGTGAGCTTGTGGATTTGAGTGTGGGTGAGCATCAACTCCAATTTTGAGCACTTGAAGCATCCTTCGGCCATCGATTCGCATTTGTTACTCTTGGAGCTTTTGCTCCTAGACGGCTAGGCGTCTCCGGCGAGCGCTCAACTCGTGTGAGCTTGCCCCGGAAAGTTTGTAAAGCCATCCTCTCGGGGAAATCATAGTAAGTAACCCTAGTTTGGCTTTTGGGCCCTAGGGGGAGGGTAGGGTTGTGGCTCAACCCGGTCTCTTTGGAGGCACCTCAACGGAGACGTAGCTTCCTTTGGGAAGTGAACTTCGGGAATCAAATCTCTTGTCTCGTGTTGTTGTGCTTGTTTATCTAGTTCATACTTGTTCTTCACGTTCATCACGTTCTTCCTAGTTCATAGTTGACTTTCATACATTTGCTTCGATCTACTTGTGTGTGAAGTTTGTAGTGCAGCCCTTGGTTGGAAAGTATCTTGAGACAATTCCCCACCTTTCTATTCAAAGGAAATCAGCTAAGTTGCAAAGGATTTTGAATCACGAGCTCATAAATTTCTGTTACAGGAAAATCTGGGAACCTGCCAGATACTCCACGACTGTCAGAGTCGGAGTATCCGGTAGGGTGCCGGAAGTTCCGGGTACTAACCCGAGATTGAGCTGAATTGTGTGCAGATTTTTAAGAAGATCCTATTCACCCCCCCCCTCTAGGCATCTTGTGATCCTTTCAATTGGTATCAGAGCTTTGGTCTCCGGATTAAAAGCTTAACCGCTTGGAGAATCAAGATGTCGGGAGAAGAAGGATCGAAGAAAGAGGTGAAGCCCAAGAACAATGATGATCGTGAGCTTGAGACCCTCTCATCCGATGATGACTCGGATTATGAAGAACAAGAGAAAAAGAAGCGGGAGAATAAGGCTAATCCTCAAATTCCCTTTGATTATTCTCGCTTAAGTTATTCAACTACATATACCTCTATCTCCATGGGCAAACCTCCTCGTTTTAAGGATACTACTTATGCCTCATGGAGAGATGAGATGATTGCACATTTGATCGGGGTCCACCCGGCCCTTTGGAAGATTGTGTGTGTAGGTGTCAACTTTCCGAAGGACAACTCTCCTCTTTCAACGGATCAAGAACATGAAATCCATCGCAACATGCAAGCCAAAGCAATTATTCTTAGTGCCTTGGAACCGGAAGAGAAAGAAAAGGTGGATGGGATACAATCCGCCAAGAAGATTTGGGAGACACTCCAAATTAACCACGAAGGCACAAGAAAAGTTAGAGAGGGAAGAATTCGATGCTTGGAAGGAGAGCTCAATAGATTTGTGATACTTCCAAGTGAGTCACCACAAGAAATGTTCTCTAGATTGAACAAGATCATTAACAAGATAAGAGCACTCGGAAGCACCAAGTGGGGTGACCGTGAAGTAGTTGACAAGATATTGAGCGCATATATGGCAAGAGATGTGAACCTTCCCACATTGATTAGAGAGAAGAGAGGTTTCAAGAGGTTCACTCCCGCCGATGTCATTGGAAGATTTGAAGAGCATCTCATGACCGTCAAAGAAGCTCAAGTATCTCAACAAATGTCACAAATCTATGAGCAAATTGAGAAGGGAAGTGGTGTAGCACTTCAAGCAAGCACCAAGAGCAAAGGCAAGGAAGTGGTCAAGGTTCAAGAAAAACTCAAGAAAGAAGAGAAGGAAGAAAGTGATAGTGATAGTGATAGTGATGATGAAGAAGAACTTGCCCTCTTCATGAAAAACCTTAAGAAGACGTTTAAGAAGACCGGTTTCTTCAAGAAAGGGAACTTCAAACGAAAGACAAGACGAAGGTCCAACAAGCCATGCTTTGGTTGTGGGGAAATTGGTCATTTTGTGGCCGATTGTCCAACACCCAAAAAGAGAGATGAAGAAGGCCACAAGAAGAAGAAGAAGCACACCGGTGAAGCTCACCTTGGTCAAGAGTGGGATTCAACCGAAGAGACCTCCGATGATGAGGAGGTTGCAACAATTGCGGTGCAAGCTACTACCACAAGCACATCACTCTTCGGAGAGCTCACCGATGATGAAGATGATACTACTCCCACTTGTCTTATGGCAAAAGGGGTGAAGGTAGTTCCTCAATCACTCTCTCTTCCTCATGATGATGATGATGATGATGATGATAAAGAAATCATGTATGAAAAACTAGCTAAGCAATTTGGTAAAAAGGCCGCTTGTAGAATTAGAATGCTAGCGGAGGAATTAGAGGTTAGGGAAGAGACTCTTGAGGCTCAAGAAGAGTTGATGAGGCGTGAGCAAGAGAAATCCATAGCCCTTGAGAAATCCCTATCCCAAGAAAGAAAGGGTTTCAAGGAGCGAGAGGACTTGCTCAATGCCAAAATTGACAAATTTCTTGTGCTTGAAAAGTCTCTAGCTAAAGAAAAGGAAAATGTTGAGAAGTTGACTAAGGAACTTTTCTTAGCCAATGAATCAAATGCTAACCTAAAAGGTGAAAAAGGAACACTTCAAGAAAACTTATCATGTTTGAATGCCAAACACGTGGCTCTTGAAGTACAATTCAACACTCTTTGGGATAGTACTTCCTCATGTTCTAATGATGCAACCAAATCCTCTATTCCCTCCACTAGCAATGGTTGCGCTAGATGTTATAATGTTGATATAAAATCTTGTGATACTAACCTTGCCGAAGCACAAGCTATGAAGAAGGAAATAGCAAGGCTCACCGATCTTCTCAAGAAAGAGAAGCCACATCTCAAGATAGGTGAGTTTGAAAGGCACTCGAAGGCATTTGGTACAAACTACATGAAGAAATATGGCTACAAGAATGACAAAGGGCTAGGTAAGGATGAGCAAGGTGATAGAAATCTTATCCCCGTCATCAAGAACAACAAGACCTCCGGCCTTGGTGTGAAAGGTGGCTTGTTGAAGCACTTTCAACACACAAGGTATCATTGGAGCAAGGGGGAGGAACACAAGGCCAACTACACCAAGCCGATGAGTTTTAAGTCCTCTCATATTGTGTCTTATGAGTATGAGAGACCACAAACTCAAACTCAACCCAAGAAGGAGAAACTCACCAAGACCAACTTGAAGCAAGACAACAAAGTGAAGGCACATGCTCCACAAAGTACCTTCTATGCCGATTATGTGTTGACTTGGGACCATCGTGGTAGGGTGGTTGCCAAGTATGTTGGGTATCGCACTAGAGACACATTGATCAAGAGAAATGTGTGGGTGCCCAAAGTTCTTGTGACTAACGCCAAAGGACCCAAATCTATTTGGGTACCTAAAACAAAAGCTTGATTTGTTTTGTAGGCATACTCCTTCGGTGGAACCAAGTGGGTGCTTGATAGTGGATGCACAAATCATATGACCGGAGAGAAGAGTATGTTCACTTCATTTGAGGCAAATGAAAATTCAAGTGACAACATTGTGTTTGCCGATAATAGCCAAGGAAAGGTAAAAGGTCTAGGTAAAATTGCAATCTCTACCGACCATTCAATTTCCAATGTTTTCTTGGTGGAATCGTTGGACTACAACTTGCTATCCGTCTCACAACTTTGTGAGATGGGTTACAATTGTTTGTTCACCGATAAGTATGTGACCGTCTTTAGAAGAAGTGATGACTTCGTTGCTTTCAAGGGTGTGCTCAAGGGAAAGCTTTATCTTGTGGATTTTACATCGGAGAAAGCTCAACTTGATGCATGCTTGTTAGCAAAGTCTAGCTTGGGTTGGCTTTGGCATCGCCGACTAGCTCATGTTGGGATGAGAAATCTTGACAAACTTCTTAAGGGCGATCACATTCTTGGACTAACAAATGTTTCCTTTGAGAAAGATCGTCTTTGTAGTGCATGTCAAGCGGGAAAGCAAGTTGGTGCACCACATCCACCCAAAAGCATCGTCACCACCAAGACTCCGCTTGAGCTTCTACACATGGATATATTTGGGCCCGTGGCCTACATTAGTATTGGTGGTAACAAATATGGTTTTGTTATTGTTGATGATTATTCTCGTTTCACTTGGGTGTTCTTTTTGCATGATAAGGGTCAAGTGCATGAGATATTCAAGAATTTTGCAAGAAAGGCCCAAAATGAGTTTAATTGGAAGATCAAGAAAGTGAGAAGTGACAATGGCACCGAGTTCAAGAACACCAACATTGAACAATTTCTTGGAGAGGAAGGAATTGGGCATCAATTCTCCGTGCCATACACTCCTCAACAAAATGGTATTGTGGAGAGGAAGAATAGGACACTCATTGAGATGGCAAGGGCAATGCTAGATGAGTACAAGACTTCGGACCAATTTTGGGCCGAGGCCATCAACACCGCATGCCACGCCATCAACCGTCTCTACCTTCACAAGCTTTTGAGGAAAACGGCATATGAGCTTCTCATAGGTAAAAAGCCTAATGTGTCTTACTTTAGAGTTTTTGGAAGTAAGTGCTTCATTCTAAACAAGAAGCCCAAAAGCTCTAAGTTTGCACCTAAATGTGATGAAGGTTTTCTTCTTGGTTATGCATCAAATGCCCATGGCTACCGTGTTTTCAACAAGACCTCCGGTTGTGTTGAAATAGCGTGTGACGTGGACTTTGATGAAACTAACGGCTCTCAAGTAGAGCAAGTTGATCCGAATGATGTAGATGAAGAACCTCCACAACAAGCAATTGAGAAGCTAGCCATTGGAGAAGTAAGGCCTCAAGATCCAAGTGAGCAAAACAAGCCAAATGAAGACAAATCATCACCAACACAAGTTGAACCATCCACACCAACAATCGATCAAGACCAAGCACAAAATGGTGTCAACTCAAGTCAAGATGATCATGATGATGATGGTCCAATCCAAGCTCAATCAAGTGTACCACATCCAAGAGTCCACCACACTATCCAAAGAGATCATCCCGTAGACAACATTCTTGGAAGCATCCAAAGAGGGGTAACTACTCGTTCTAGATTAGCAAGTTTTTGTGAACATTACTCGTTTGTTTCCTCTTTGGAACCTCTCAAGGTAGAAGAAGCACTTGATGATCCGGATTGGGTAATGGCCATGCAAGAGGAGCTCAACAATTTCAAGAGAAATGAAGTTTGGTCATTGGAAGAAAGGCCCAAGCAAAATGTAATTGGAACCAAGTGGGTCTTTAGGAACAAGCAAGATGAACATGGTGTGGTTACAAGAAACAAGGCAAGGTTGGTTGCTCAAGGCTTCACTCAAATAGAAGGTTTGGATTTTGGTGAGACATATGCTCCCGTAGCTAGGCTTGAGTCAATTCGTATTTTACTTGCCTATGCTACTCACCATGATTTCAAGCTACATCAAATGGATGTGAAGAGTGCATTTCTAAATGGGCCAATTTCCGAATTGGTATATGTGGAGCAACCACCGGGCTTTGAAGATCCCAAATATCCTCACCATGTGTACAAGCTCCATAAGGCGCTCTATGGGCTCAAGCAAGCCCCTAGAGCATGGTATGAATGTCTTAAGGACTTTCTCTTAAGGAAAGGTTTTGAAATAGGCAAGGCCGATCCTACTCTCTTTACACGCAAGCAAGATAAAGATATTTTTGTGTGCCAAATATATGTCGATGACATTATATTTGGCTCTACTAACAATGTTTGGTGTGAAGAATTTAGTAGGATTATGACAAAGAGATTTGAGATGTCCATGATGGGTGAGTTGAAGTTCTTCCTTGGATTTCAAATCAAGCAACTCAAGGATGGCACCTTCATTAGTCAAACCAAGTTGTTGACACCCTAAAGTGGCACGGCAGTGCAAACCGGTCTGACCGGTGTGCACAAACCGGTCAGACCGGTTTTGGTAGAAGTGTCAAAATGCTAATTGGACTTCACCATTGCGTAGCTCTCGTCGAGAGGATCAAAATGCATATGTAGATCGTCCAATTTGAAGTCCGGATGAGAGAGTTATGGCTCTGACAAGATTTCAGCCCTGAGCTGAAGGGAACCGGTCTGACCGGTCTCCTTAACCGGTCAGACCGGTTGGTTCAAAGTCCTCAAAAGGCAAATTAGACTTCACCATTGTGTAGATCTCGTCGAGAAGATCAAGATTCATATGTGGAACGCCTGATTTGGATTACAGATGAGGAAGTTATGACTTCGGGAAGACTCTGCACCTAGGAAAACCGGTCAGACCGGTTTCCCAAACCGGTCTGACCGGTTTGGATCTGTAGTTTGAGTAGGATTAGGACTCTATTTCATCCCATATTGTAACCGATTCAAACGGGGTAAGACCATCCCACCCTATAAATATAAAGGGCTAAGGCCGATTGAGATAACATCCAATCGAATCTAATACAATCTTTACCTTTTCCTTCAAACCTAGTCTTTTCCAACCTCCATGCTTCTCATCCGCTGATCTCTACGATCATAGATGACGTCCTGGTCGACCTAGGACACGCCGGCGACGTCCACGCCCTGACGGGGTCCCTCCCGGGCGAGAGCTTCGACGGTCTTTGCTAGTTTGCTCGTAAACTAGTCGTTCTTCGCCACGTAAGTGCGTTGATTATCTCTTTACTGGTTTGCTCGTAAACCTAGTCGTTCTCCAGCACGTAAGCTTGGTATTTACCCTCACGAACAGTCGATTCTAGCGAAACCCTAGGAAACCGGTCTGACCGCTTTGCTAAACCGGTCTGACCGCTTTGTGCCTAGAAACCAGTCTGACCGCTTCTCTGAACCGGTCTGACCGCTTTGCGCTTATAAACCGGTCTGACCGCTTCTTGAACCGGTCTGACCGCTTTATGCGGTTTTGCTACTGTTTGGCCCGTTCGCGACCCGCGCGTCAAGCGCTCTCTCGTGTGTTGACCGAGATTTGCGTCAACACATTTTGGCGACTCCGCTGGGGAACAAAATCTGGTTGCTTAAACCGTTTTATCAATCCCTAGCCTTTTACCTAATTGATCTATTACTTTGATTCGCCGCTATAGTTGCATCTGGTCTTTTTGGACCGATTGCACCTATACCTGTGACTTTGCATCAGGTTGCTCAAACCGATTGCATTGTGTTTTGCTTGCTACTTCATATTGAAGATTAAAGTAGAAGCAAAGTCTTGGTCATTGATTGCTTGGATTATCTTGAATATCTGGATTTATCACAAGACTGGGAGCATCAAGACCTATTATGGCGGGTTATTCATATGCACCACAACAATATTACTACGCCACGCCCGAGGTACAGCATGCAAGTACATCATATGTTTCTAATGATTATTTTGCTAGTACCACAAATTCTCATGTTGATGTTGCTAGATATGATACTAGTAGGCATATTGCATCGGCTAATAATTATTCAGATGGGTTTTCTTATGTAAATTATAAACCTGAATTTTATAAGCTAGAGCCATTACCAAATAATATGCATGCTTTAAATTTTAATGCTACTAGCAACATACAACATTATCCTAACACATCGGCTGTAGAACAAGTTCACATGCCGATGAACAATTATCAAGGCCAAACTAACATAGTAGGTTCGGCCAATCTTTATGAGACATCATGTGCTAATCCTATTCGGCAAGGTGTTTCATATAATTATTCATCGGCAACAAATTCAGAATATTTGACTCGAAGTACGCCGATGAATGAGAAAATTGGCCATACTGATTTCAGATATCCGGCCAATTATTCTCAACCATTATATGCTAGAGTGGCAGATGAATGTATAAATTCAGTATCATATACGAATGCTAATACTCATATTTCGGTTCCAAATGTTTCCAATACTTATAGCCGAATTAATGAGAATTCAGCAAGATCATATTCATCTCCACAAATTAATCATTCATGTGTTTCATCTCATGCATCATCACATATTTTCGGTACTACTCATTCTTCGTTACCGAAAGTTCATGCTAGTGATTTTGCACAAAAGGCTACACCAAATAGTGTTTCTACTAAATTGCAAAAGCCAAATACTTTGTTGGATACAAAATGTATTGAGCTTAAAAATGACGTGATTAAAAGGTTCAACAATGGTAAACAGCTTGATGGTAAGCTTAACAAATTTGTAGAAACACAATTAAGGTTATATAAATCTTGTTTCCAAGAGACAGAACAAGGATTGGTTCAAGTAATGGAACTACCATCCACTGATGATATATTCAAGGAAATGAGATTTGCAGCTACAAAGCCGATTACATCATCGGTTGATAGTAAAGACGATCAAGGTTTGACTAAAAGTTCGGTAATCACAATAACCGAACGATCTCGATCTGTTTGTAATGAGAAAACAGCTGAACTTGAATTCCCACATGGAGTTGTGCATTTGTCTAGCGATTATTTTGTTATCAATAAATGCCAACTCTCGACTGGAAAAAACTCATCCAACCAAAATAATGAAGACCATGGCGTTGGAGGCAAAGATGAGGCATTAACATGTCGCGACTTGGTAATTTCCAGCGAACCTGGGAAAACCGGTCTGACCGATTTTACAATCCGGTCAGACCGGTTACAAAGCGGTCAGACCGGTTCAATCCGGTCAGACCGGTTGCAAAGCGGTCAGACCGGTTCAATCCGGTCAGACCGGTTTCTTCGGCCGGAAGCTGCTGTTGGCTGCCATCGGGAGAGATTCGACACCATCTACATCAAGGTTCCACGCCTCTCCAAAAACTTCAGCAAGGTATGCTTTGCAAGTAACTCCCAATCAGATCATGCATTATTAATTAATTCATCTACTAGTGATGCTATTATGAATATTTCTAAAAGATCGATTGAGGATGGTAATTTACTTGCTAGCAGTGTCATACCTTCAGATTATGTCGGCCATTGTAATGTAAAAGTTAGAAAGGCCGATAACAACAAGATTTTGACATTTAAAATCTCTCCATCATCATTGTCAAAATTTTTCTCTAAATGGTTTACTTATGGTCATTCTGGGATTAAAAATAAGAAACCAAAACCGAAAAGCATTGTGAAATCCGATGATGATGTAGTAATGAACTCTAAAGCATCAGATGTGAGAAGGACACAAAGAAGCATAGCCGAATGGGTTAATGAAAAATTTGAATCATTTGTTTGTTCGGCCTTAAAACCTTCTCCACAAAAGCATCGGTTAGAGAAAATAAAATATACCTTTGATTTAACTTTGTGTGATGATTTATTCGATATCTTGCTAGGAAACAATCTTATTAAACTATCTGATCACAAAGTTATTTCATCACCTCTTGAGTTAGAACAACGAAAGTATTGCAAGTGGCATAATTCTTTTGATCATAGTACAAGTGATTGCAATATGTTTCGTCAATTTATCCAATCGGCCATTAATATCGGACGATTGAGATTTTCTCAAACACAAGAGGATAACCAATTACCTACAATTGGTTTTGATGCCAAAGGATCATTAAATCGGTTAGCATTGACCGATTTGTATAAAGATCCAAGTTTAATCGCTAAAGAGGAAGATTCTAAACCCTCAAGTGATATAGAAGAAATCGTCCAAGTTGAAGACATGTTAGAGGACGATGAGCTTGATCTGGAAAACACTGGGGGGCAAATAATTTCTTCACAATCGGAACAAGAACCGGTTGCTCCTGCTGTGCTGGCCAAACTGGTCACACCGGTTTGCTTAACCGGTCAGACCGGTTCCAAAGCGGTCAGACCGGTTGTGCAAACCGGTCAGACCGGTTCTGACCATGGACGCCCAAAAGTATTAAAATCAGAGCGTCCTAAGATGGATGGAGGTAGAGATCGCGTTAAGCACAATGGTAGAAGGCCGAAGCTCACTTTTGATGAACTTCTGGCTAAATATCAAAAAGAAAATAAGGCCAAGCGTGCTAATCGATCAAATGGAGCTAAATCATCAAGATCACCTCCTAAACATAATTCTGGGAATTGGAATTGGCGATGGAAGAATTTTAATTCAGCAGCACCATATTCTCCTTTTGGTCCATCAGTGCCAGTTCCATGTACTCCACATTCCACTAATTTTCATTCTTACTCATCGCGGAGGTGGAATGATTCATGGGCATATACTTCTTCATGTTTTAGGCCATATTATGTAGGGTATGCAGCTCCACAAGAATCATCATATGCAAGACAACCTTATGTTAAGAATGACCGTTTTGAGTATAAAGATCGGTCTAGAGTTCAAAATAAGAAAAAGGTTGTCAAGCAGATTTATGTGGTGAAAAAAGATGGTCGCAAAGCTACAAGTTCAGATCTGAATACAATTGCTGAAAAGCCGATTAATGTGTTAAAGACTTCGGCTATTGATGGCAATAAAAAGAAAAATTCAGCTATTGATATTCCAAATACTAAATCTGGGCAAGAGAGGTTAAAGGAGCCAGAAATCAAGAAAGAGTTGTCGATGACCAAAGCTCAAGCACAGCCGAAGCATTTACTTGGTTCATCAAGTTGGCAAAAGAAGAAGCTCCAGAGACTTAGTGCCCAAGAGCTAAAAGGAAAAGGCATGGCATGGGTTCCTAAAGGAAGCATTCAAACTCAAGACGAAGACGATGTTTCCACAGAAGTTGCAATGCAAGTAAGGAAGAATAGAAGATCCAAGGAACGATCTTCAAATATAAGGTTTGCACCAAATCATCAAAATTATTGGTCAATGCATCGTCTATTTGGTTCACAAATACCGTATACGCCCATGTTCTTATGGATGAATTTACTGTGGATGATAATTTGTTTCATCCTTGGCAACATATATGGCCGATGAATGTCTTTGATTATCGTCCTAAAGTGTTAAATTCCTGATGTTATATCACCTAATTATTTTTATGCCCGGGGGGCAAAATAATTCATCAAGTGAGAGCCGATCAGTTGATCAGGCGAAACCGGTCTGACCGGTTTCCCAAACCGGTCAGACCGGTTTGTACCAGGATTAATAGAACGAGCATTTTTTCCTTAATGAATTTGGTATTCCTGTTGGATCGGGTTGAAAATAGTTTTTAATGAATTGGTACTGTTTTGATCTCTTCAATTGGTGCCATCTTTAAGTTTTCAAACCAATTGGAAGAAAAGTGTACCAATACTCAAGTTGAATGTGAAGCTCTTTTATTAGATTCGCTCCTGGTGGTACAAGTGTCAAAGGTATGCCAATGTTATAATGGTTCATTAAATGCATATCTTGATAGATGTCTTGATATCATTGCTTCTTTTGATGAATTTACTATCAAACATATTCCAAGAGAGGAGAATGACAAGACAAATACTCTGGCTCAGAAAGCATCTGGTTGTGTGGTTGCAAAGAAGTATTTCTATCTCCAAAAAACCGATGCAAACAAAAGCCAGGTTCTGGTTCTGGACGAACCGGTCACACCGGTTTCAGAAACCGGTCTGACCGGTCTGACTGCCAGAACCGGTCTGACCGGTTCTGAAACCGGTCTGACCGCTTCGACCCCTGACAGAAACAAAAATCCTTTGGATAATGCTAATCAATCCAAAGTTGAAGATCAAGCTTGAGAAAGTGCTAAAAGGGTTTATGATCCAAAGATATGAAACTGGTGGATGTTTATTACACACTCTCAGTTGTGATTATAAAAGATAAAAGACCAATTGCTATTCATTGTAATTGGGTCAGCTGTGCATCCCTGGTTAATTAAAGTGTGACATTGGCTTTAAACTAAATTCCGGACAATCATAGCCGAAGTTGTATATATTCAGGTTCATATCTCATGGAGATGCAGAAATATGAGCGTCACAGTGAATCCGTCGTCTTGAAGACCAAGATATGTGGACAATTGGGTTTCTTCATCACTAGAGACAAGATGTGATTGATGTACAGGTGCGTATCATTATGTCAGTGCAGTTTTTTGGCTTGAAGAAATGTTTCTTGCTACGCAAGCTTTACCAAGAAACAGGGGGGCATGTGTTGACACCCTAAAGTGGCACGGCAGTGCAAACCGGTCTGACCGGTGTGCACAAACCGGTCAGACCGGTTTTGGTAGAAGTGTCAAAATGCTAATTGGACTTCACCATTGCGTAGCTCTCGTCGAGAGGATCAAAATGCATATGTAGATCGTCCAATTTGAAGTCCGGATGAGAGAGTTATGGCTCTGACAAGATTTCAGCCCTGAGCTGAAGGGAACCGGTCTGACCGGTCTCCTTAACCGGTCAGACCGGTTGGTTCAAAGTCCTCAAAAGGCAAATTAGACTTCACCATTGTGTAGATCTCGTCGAGAAGATCAAGATTCATATGTGGAACGCCTGATTTGGATTATAGATGAGGAAGTTATGACTTCGGGAAGACTCTGCACCTAGGAAAACCGGTCAGACCGGTTTCCCAAACCGGTCTGACCGGTTTGGATCTGTAGTTTGAGTAGGATTAGGACTCTATTTCATCCCATATTGTAACCGATTCAAACGGGGTAAGACCATCCCACCCTATAAATATAAAGGGCTAAGGCCGATTGAGATAACATCCAATCGAATCTAATACAATCTTTACCTTTTCCTTCAAACCTAGTCTTTTCCAACCTCCATGCTTCTCATCCGCTGATCTCTACGATCATAGATGACGTCCTGGTCGACCTAGGACACGCCGGCGACGTCCACGCCCTGACGGGGTCCCTCCCGGGCGAGAGCTTCGACGGTCTTTGCTAGTTTGCTCGTAAACTAGTCGTTCTTCGCCACGTAAGTGCGTTGATTATCTCTTTACTGGTTTGCTCGTAAACCTAGTCGTTCTCCAGCACGTAAGCTTGGTATTTACCCTCACGAACAGTCGATTCTAGCGAAACCCTAGGAAACCGGTCTGACCGCTTTGCTAAACCGGTCTGACCGCTTTGTGCCTAGAAACCAGTCTGACCGCTTCTCTGAACCGGTCTGACCGCTTTGCGCTTATAAACCGGTCTGACCGCTTCTTGAACCGGTCTGACCGCTTTATGCGGTTTTGCTACTGTTTGGCCCGTTCGCGACCCGCGCGTCAAGCGCTCTCTCGTGTGTTGACCGAGATTTGCGTCAACACAAGTACACCACCGATATGCTCAAGAAGTTTGACATGGAGAATGCCAAGCCCATCAAGACTCCTATGCCAACAAATGGACATCTCGATCTAAATGAAGATGGGAAGGCCGTGGATCAAAAGGTATATCGCTCCATGATTGGTTCTCTACTTTACCTTTGTGCATCTAGGCCCGATATTATGCTTAGTGTGTGCATGTGTGCAAGATTTCAAGCTAACCCGAAAGAGTGCCATTTGATGGCCGTTAAGAGAATTTTTAGATATTTAGTGCACACTCCTAATCTTGGCTTATGGTATCCCAAAGGCTCAACTTTTAGTCTACTTGGCTATTCGGACTCCGATTATGCCGGTTGTAAAGTAGACCGAAAAAGTACAACGGGGACTTGCCAATTTCTTGGTCGGTCCTTGGTGTCTTGGAGCTCAAAGAAGCAAAATTCGGTTGCTTTGTCAACCGCCGAGGCCGAGTATGTGGCGGCCGGCGCTTGTTGTGCCCAACTACTTTGGATGAGGCAAACTTTGAGTGACTTCGGTTGTGAGTTTAGTAAGATTCCACTCTTGTGTGACAACGAGAGCGCTATCAAGCTAGCTAACAATCCGGTGCAACACTCCCGAACAAAGCACATAGATATTCGTCATCACTTCTTACGGGATCATGAGGCAAAGGGAGATATTGCTTTACGTCATGTGAGCACCGAAAGGCAACTTGCCGATATCTTCACTAAGCCTCTAGATGAGTCAAGATTTTGTGCTTTGAGGAGTGAACTAAATATTTTGGATTCTCGTAACGTTGCTTGAACTCTTGCACACAAAATTGGTTGATAACTAGATAGGAAAAATATTTCTCTTGTGTGAGTTCTTGAAAATATTTGGCTCTTGTGATCGTTGGATCATGTTTTTGCTCATGTGATCATAGTTATGTATTGTTGTTTGTTGGCTGATCACATGTGTCAA
Organism: Echinochloa phyllopogon; assembly: GCA_033239725.1. Taxonomy (NCBI): domain Eukaryota; kingdom Viridiplantae; phylum Streptophyta; class Magnoliopsida; order Poales; family Poaceae; genus Echinochloa; species Echinochloa phyllopogon. The sequence continues at coordinate 28,923 of BTCW01000052.1, read as the reverse complement.
AATTGTTTCTTTTATGTCCATCTCTCTCTCTATCAAATCTTGGTCAAAATCTCTCTATCCTTCTATGCTTCCTGTCTGCTGGAATTTCTGGTGTCGGATACTCCGGGACTGAGCCAGAACAAAAACATTCCGAGAAGGCTCTCGGGAAAACGAGTTCTCGGAGTATCCGGCCTTTCAAGGAATATCCGGCTCCAGGTTGACCAGTTCCCTTGCGCTGACCGTTTTTCTCCGTCAGGACCTTATCCACCCATGTTGACTTTTCTTCCTCGCCCAACCGGTCCCACATATGGTCCCAACTTGTCAGCACTTCATCTAAACAAAAAAAAAACATCTTCCTACCGCTTCGTCCCGAGTCATCCCGTTCAGTTCGCTTCTCGCCCTCCCGTTCAACAGCGCCGCCGCCGCTGCTCTTTCTCCGTCGCGAAGGGGATTCGGAGCTCCGGTGTCAGCAAGTCCGGGCAAGCCGCTCGTGCTACCTCTCTCCACCAGGCCGGGCGCTTCTTCACCGCCGCATCCCTCTCGCACGAGCAGTCGCTGCTTCTCTCAATGGTAACCCTAACCGCCATGTCCTTTTCTCGATCTCTATTTCTAGGCGGTTCTAGTGGAATCCCTTGGGTAGGAATGATCTAAAGATGCTGTTGAGTCTATCCTAAGAGTCTTGTTGCAATCCATTGGCTACTTTTAGAGATCGATGGTTATCATGTTCATCCCTAAATCGGTTTCTGTCAGTTCCTATCCAGTCTGTTCATGCTCCTCTCTCCGAGTGAACTTGTATCTTTATCTGCTATTGAAGTCTTGGCCTAGCACATTGGATGATCCAACCCCCCCCCCCCCTCTTTCAATCTGTTCAGGCACATTCTCGTGAATCGGAGGGGGCTAGCAGTGAAGATGATGTTCCCATTGCTGCTCGCGCCAGGAACCTGCGTGCCAATCCTCCACGTGCTGCACGTGTTGGGGGGACTGGAGGCATGGGCATGGGCAGAGGAGGAGCTGGCAGAGGTGCTGGTACTGGTTCTGTCAAAGTAACGACAGCCAGGAAGAAGACCTCCAAGGATACTCCAGCCGGCACTAGTGACAAGAGAAAAGCTCCTGGTGCTGTTGATGAATCTGAGTTGAGAGGGCAGGGCAGAGGCAGAGGTGCTGAGGGCATACACATCAGAGAAGAGGGGACTGGCAGTGGCTCTGGTCCAGCAGCTAGACAAGGGAAGAGAGCAGCAGGGAGGCCTGCTAAGCACCCTTTGGCCATGGGAGGCACAATGCTCAAACCACATCAAGCAAAGCGCAAGACAACATATGATTTTGATGGAACAAGAGAGGATTACAGGAAAGGGACACAAGTTTTGTGGGATATCAGATACACCAATCCTGACAATGTGCCAAAGGACAGCTCAGTTGATGATGTTCGGTTTTGGAATCGCTTCCAAGCCGACTACTATGATTGTGCCGTGATGACAAAGGATAAGAAGACTGTTCCGATGCAGTGGATTGACTGGAAACACTTGAGGAATCATGGCGACAGATATATTGATCTTGTTATTCAGCTTTGTGAGAAGAAGAATGTTTACAACATCTTGCAGTTCAAGCATGACTGGAATGAGGAAATCATTGGACAATTCTTTGCTACTCTTTGGGTTGATGTTGATGCCCAACCTGCTACCTTGCATTGGATGACACAAGGCCAAAGGCTCTCTGTGACCTATACTAGATTTGCTGAAATTTTGGGGTTTGATGAGAGTGACCGTGAGAAGTATTGGATCCATGATGATGATGTGTTCAGTGATGGTCAGATTGCTTTCATGTATGATGAGAGGTATGGGCCAATAGAGTATGGGAAAACACATGGGATGAAGCCCTACTACCGGTACATTCACAATCTTTTTCGCAAGACACTTATTCCTAAGATTGGTGATGCTACCGGAGTTCTCAACACAAACAGAAACTTGCTGGTTTGGATGGCACCAAAGAAAAATGATTTCAGCGTTTTTGATTTCATTTGGAATGAAATAATAGTGTGCTCCACCACACCTTCCAAAAGCTGTGTTTATGGCCCTTATGTCATGGCTATGATAGAAAAGGTGACCGAGAGAGAGTTCCCATGTGACATGAAACACAAGCCTTATCGCCCTCGTGTTACTGATTGGACAGCCGAGGCAAAACCCAAGTGTACCACAGCTGGACAGCCATCCACTTCTTCTGCTCAGCCTTCCTCCTCTCGAGGACCAGCCAGCTCACCACACAAAGAAAAGTGCAAAGGCAAAAAGAACACGAGTTCCTCATCTTTTCTTAGCCGGGCAGTTCAAAACTTGTTCAAAGTATGCACATTTCAGGCTGTGGCAGTTCAGAAACAGCAAGAACTTCTTGTTGACCACATTCAAAAATCTGAGGAAAGGCAGAAGAAAATCATGGCAAGCTTGAACATTCCACACTCCCCTCCTCGTGTCTTTGCTCCTCTTCCTCCTATGCCTCATATTGATAACCCTTGGGATGAAAATGATGATGACGAGGCTGCTGCTGAAGCTATGGATGAAGATGATCTCCTCAATGAGCTTGGTGATCCAGATGCGGTTGCTGCTGAGGGAGAGTCTGAGGAGACAGCTGGGGAGGATGGAGGTGATGACAGCGACTCTTTATAGTGCTTTCCGCTGCTGCTGCCCCTTTTTTGGTGCTTGATGCCAAAGGGGGAGTAATATGTAGAGGTGTTGCTGCTGTCTTATGGTGCTGCTATCATTTTGGGGCTGCTGATGATTCTTTTGTGCTGCTACCGCTGCTGTCATGGTGCTGTTGCCGCTGAGGGGCTGCTGAGCTGCTGCTGAGTTGTTGCTGAAGTGCTGCTACTGCTGAAGTGTTGCTGCTGTGTAGCTGCTGCTGCTGACAGATGTATTCTTTTGGGTTCCAGGCCGGAGTATCTGGGTCTGTGTTGGATACTCCGGGCCTGATGGTGGCTGAAACTCTTCTTAGCTTAACTTAGGTTTCTCATGTGATGGACATGTTAAACTTTTATGTGGTGGTGTGATGTAATGTGTGCCAGGTGACACATTTGATCTTTTAGGGCTTAATTGCTAGTGTGATGCGAACTTTATGCTATTTATTCGATGTCATGCTTAGTATTGTCTTATGTTGGTGTATTGTTTATTTTCACTTTGATGGTTGTTTAAGCATGTCATGAGCATCACGTATTTTTATTTCACACTTTGCACCCCACGAATGCATGGATATAGGGGGAGCCCTTGTAAATATGTGCCATATGTTGAGAATGACATATATGTTGGAGAAGCACATATTTAGGGGGAGCCACCTATATAGATGAATTCAAAATGATTATAAATTTTATTGTGAGCTTTGGTTATGTTGTCATCAATCACCAAAAAGGGGGAGATTGAAAGTGCATCTAGGCTCTCCCTTGTGGGTTTTGGTTGAATGATGACAAATGTAATCAAAGAGCTAATGGTTTGATTGAGTTTGTGGACAGGTCACAATGTAATAAAATTCATATTTGAAGTATGATGATGTATCCCTATGGATCATGATGGACGGCATGGAGAATGAACGATTTAAATTATTTTCCATTTTGAATTTGAGTTAGGAACGTCGTACTATCAAGGGGGATGCGTATTGATTGTGCCATGGATGTTAAAGTGCTCAAAAGAAATAACAAGTGCACAAGAGAGACACAAAAATGCACTCACGGGCACCAGTTTTTCTGGAGCCAGATACTCCGGCAAGGGGTCGGAGTATTCTAGTCCAGAATCAGGGTCAAAGCTTCGTGTTCATTTCTGGAGCCAGATATTCCGGGAAGGAGCCGGAGTATCCAACCCAGATCTCGCAGACAGCATAACGGTTAGATTTTGGGGGCCGAGTATTTATACTCCCACGCCCCCTCTTCACTTGGCTGTCGACTCTACCTACAAGAAACACTCTCTTGAGCCTTCCTTCCACTCCCTCATCCTCCTAGAGCTAATCCTTGTAAGATTTGAGAAGGGGATTGAGTGAGCTTGTGGATTTGAGTGTGGGTGAGCATCAACTCCAATTTTGAGCACTTGAAGCATCCTTCGGCCATCGATTCGCATTTGTTACTCTTGGAGCTTTTGCTCCTAGACGGCTAGGCGTCTCCGGCGAGCGCTCAACTCGTGTGAGCTTGCCCCGGAAAGTTTGTAAAGCCATCCTCTCGGGGAAATCATAGTAAGTAACCCTAGTTTGGCTTTTGGGCCCTAGGGGGAGGGTAGGGTTGTGGCTCAACCCGGTCTCTTTGGAGGCACCTCAACGGAGACGTAGCTTCCTTTGGGAAGTGAACTTCGGGAATCAAATCTCTTGTCTCGTGTTGTTGTGCTTGTTTATCTAGTTCATACTTGTTCTTCACGTTCATCACGTTCTTCCTAGTTCATAGTTGACTTTCATACATTTGCTTCGATCTACTTGTGTGTGAAGTTTGTAGTGCAGCCCTTGGTTGGAAAGTATCTTGAGACAATTCCCCACCTTTCTATTCAAAGGAAATCAGCTAAGTTGCAAAGGATTTTGAATCACGAGCTCATAAATTTCTGTTACAGGAAAATCTGGGAACCTGCCAGATACTCCACGACTGTCAGAGTCGGAGTATCCGGTAGGGTGCCGGAAGTTCCGGGTACTAACCCGAGATTGAGCTGAATTGTGTGCAGATTTTTAAGAAGATCCTATTCACCCCCCCCCCTCTAGGCATCTTGTGATCCTTTCATAACCGAAGAAATCGGTGGACGGGTAGCCGCGGAACGGAGGACGCCGGACCACTCGACCGCCAGGGCCCAACCTACGCGCCCTGCCGTCGATGAGTGCCCCCGCAAGGATGATGGCCGGCGAACGCTGTCTGCTAGTTTCCTAGCGGATGAAGCGACCGCCGCAACGTCCTTGATGCGCCTCGCCACCGGCAAGGTCACCGCCTCCCCGATGGGGAGTGCGATGCCCTGCTCCTTCCCCGCAGCATGCCCACCACCTCTCGTCGACTTTCTTCTGGCATCAATGGCGCACGCCAGGGATGAAACCCCAGACCACCCTACTCTCACTTTCGCACCCATCGGGGGGATGAAGTTTGTAACTCTGCATATCTAGCAAACTACACAAGAGCCTGGTGATGATCTTCTCCCCCGCCTGGACGCCTGCCTTTATAGGCGCCCAGGGGTCGCGACTGTTACTCCCGTGGGTGGGCGAGCGCGAGATTCTCGTGTAAACGTGAACCGCCAGCCATATCCCGTGGGCAGCCTTGACCGCCCCTTTGACTCAGCCCGCCTGCGATGCGGTTCCCACACCCGGCAACCCACGGGTGAATCAATCAAAGACCAACCGAACGAACCGGGACAAAGGAGGTCACCCAAAGGCACCCAGATGGGGAAACCAACTCAAGCCACTGACAGTCGGGCCCGGCCGCATGGAAAGCCGTCCAAAGCAGAAGGCCACGCTTATCCAGTGGGCGGCAAGGTGAATCGGCACGCTAAAACGACCAGGTCGTCGCGTCGCCTCAGACCCTGCCCATACATAACGCCTCGTCACAAAAGACGCGCCTGTTCAATCATGCCATCAAACTGCGACACGCCAACCCACTGGCAACGGGCCAAACGCACGTATGGCATGTCGCTGACAACCGGGGACCCCCCTCCCCTCTTTTCCCGCGGAACGGCACGCGTGGGCGGCCGCATTTACTGCGGCACGATAAAACGAAACGACGCGGTAGCGGCGCCTGACCGCCCGTCGCCTCGCCTCTCCCCGGCGCACGACAACTCCGCCTAAAAAGGCGCGCCCACTTCGCCCATCTCGCCCACTCCGCGCCACGACTGCCACGACCGTACCCACCAGCAGTCGTGCGCGGGCCCGCAAATTGAAACAACCCAACCGTTGGGTTCCTTCCAGGGTAAGGCAACGACGCCCTGCTCCCTCGAAGCACAGGATGATACTGATCAGGGGCCCGAAGCCCAAACCTCGAAAGGATTCGATGGGCGCCCCAGATCAAACGATGCGAAGGCAGCCGGAACGCTCGACCGACCCTCGAGTTCGACGCTCAAGGGCGACCTGCGCCTTTCGCAAGGCCCTACTGATCAGGAGTACGAAGCTTGGCCCGCGAAAGGGTTCGACAGGCGCTCCAGATCGACAGAGTCAGGGACGATACGGGCGTGTCCAACGGACTTTACCCCGAACGCGAAGTTTGGGGACGCCCCTGTTGTGTTCAAGGCCGGACAAAGGCAGCTAGCGGGGGGATCCCAACGAGGGAGAGCTTTCGCGCCCTCGGTCTCCGCGAAAGGGACCGAGCCCCACCTAGCAAACCTTTGCAAGCGCTACATGGACGCGTCTCCGGACCACGAGCCGACCCCTAGCGAACGGGGCACGGGCGTCCACTTGAACTACCCGCTAACAGCTCACCGAGGCATCCGTGTACGCTGCCCGACTCGAGGGATGCACGAATGGCCTCACCCCTCTCCCCCGCGAAGGGGAAGCGAGGGTCGCAACCCAAAGACAAGAAGCCCTCCCGATCGCCTCCGCTCGGGCCAGGAGCTCGGGGGCTCCTTGCAACATGTCCTCCTCCTCTTATGCACAAAACACGTCGAAGCCGTGCAGGGTCCGCCCCCCGAATTCCGTTAAACTCGGTCTCGCCCCCATCACGTCGAAAGGGGAGCGACCGACACAACCCGCGAAAGTCAAAGCCCTTGCACGAGCGAATTCACTCCTCCAAGGGCTCGGGGGCTACACCCGCGGGTGCGCTCGCGCGCCCCCACGGAAGAACGTGCATAATCTGGAAGGAAAAATCCCCGCAGAAGGCCTGGGAACGACCCTGCGAAACCGTCAGCCTCTGCCCGACTGACCATCAGTCCGCCAGAGGCTCGGGGGCTACTGTCGGGGACAAACCCAGGGGGTCCCCTAACCATCGGGGTAGTCACCCTCCAAAAACGCTAACCACGAAAGGCCGAATCACCGGCAGCGCAGAGCCACCAGGGCAACGCAGCCCAACGCAACTCCAGGCCCAGGACGGCCGCCCAAGCTCGCCCGGTAAATGGACCCAGGGGACGACCTCCGCCTCTGCCTCTCTCGAGGGTCGCGTGCCCCCTCGAGCGGGCGAACCGACTCCGGCTCGCTCGAGGGCACCCCTCTACTTGGTACGGCGCACGCCAGCGCCCCGCCTGGCAACGACATTTAATGCCCGCCCCATCAAGCGGGCGCCAAAGTCAAAAGGCAATCTTTCCCCCACGCCACACCGCTGACACCGCAGAGCTCGATGTTCCACCTGCTCCGGTCACTGTACGTCCTTGCCGTCGCTGTGCAGACGTACGCAGCACTGCGCAAGGCCCTGTGCGGACTGGCAGGCGTCATTCCGCGCCACTGTTCCACCTGCTCCGGTCACTGTACGTCCTCGCCGTCGCTGTGCAGACGTACGCAGCACTGCGCAAGGCCCTGTGCGGACTGGCAGGCGTCATTCCGCGCCACTGTTCCACCTGCCCCCGTCCTTTCCCCTCAGGGACACCCCTCGAATGGGCATGGGGAACCCTCGAACGAATATTTGAACAGCGACCGAGTACAGACTTCGGTCAGACGCGGCCTGGTGACGGCGAACGCCAGGTCGAATCCACCAACTCTCGGCCATCCCCTGATGAGCTGGGCACACCGCGCACTGTGGTCGACGACGACCACCACGCCGACCCCTGTGCTGCCAACTCCCGTCCTTCTTCACCTGCCCCGCCCTCGAGTCAACCAACAGCGGCCAGCTGGACACGAACTACCGCGACGGCACCCCTCGAAACCGCTCCAAGACAAGCACAGGGACAGCCACGACACCCGCAGAAGCCGGGGTTCGCCATAAATCCCCCGCCAGGGCCAAGGACGATGGCAGACCCGACGCCATACTCTCCAGTGCACACCCCTGCGGCACGCATCACGCTTGTACTTGTAAACTCCTCCCCCTCCTTTCTCTCCTTGATCTATAAAAGGAGGAAGGGACCGGGCGGAGAAGAAGGAAGGGGACCGGGGCGGAGAAAAAAAGAGAAAAAAGAAGAGAGACCGACCGACGAGATCCAAAGAGAAAAAACAATCACACTCGCTTTCAGGGACTTGTAGACTCCTCCTCCTCTCCCACCTCGCTTGTAGCCCCCCTCTGCAAGCACTCTGGTGCAAGATAGTACAGCGCCCCGAGCGCACCCTGCTGGACGTACGACCCCACGGTCGGAACTAGGATAAACGCTTGTCTCATTGTGCTAGCTCTTGCATCAACCGTCAAGGGACGGGACACAGTGCATTCTGTTTGGCGCTGGGGATTGGCCGACCGATCCCAGCACCGACAGTATGGCAAATCACACAAAAGGTATATAGCATATAAAAATGGAGGCCGTGACAGCGTGGAGATCGCCGATTACTGGCCGCAGGCGTGCTGGAGGAAGGCGGAGGCTCTGCCTCTCATCTCCCACTACTGTGAGCTCTCTCTCTCTTTCTCCCTGATATTGCAGTTTGATTCAGTAGTTTGCTGTTTCTGGTAAGCCATGTTTGATGTAAGGAGAAGTCATTAGACATAGATGAAACGCCACTATGTTACTAATCTAGGGCACGATATAGGTATAACATGAACGAATACTTGTGTTTCTGTGTATGCATTCAATCAGTCGTTCATATATTTTACTTTTTTATTGTGAGTTTTTTTTATCTTTGAAGGACCACTTGAGGTAAAGTGCAGTCTGGGTCTGTAGATTTGTTGAAGGACCTAAACTTGACGATAAATTGACAACCTCATGTTCTTGCCTTGCAAAATGGCACCTGGGTCTGTAGATTTGGTGACTGGCTATTCTCTTGCTATACTGTACGTATTACGTACCTGTCTGCATGGTCACTCTCTCGGTTGAGCAATCCAAAGTTCTTATTCCATATTAGCTTGTTCAATTTTTAATGGATAGCATAGAGAATGCCTCTGGATATATTTTCATGTCTTCCACTATATGGGGCTTCTATGGAACTAATTTTCTGGGTACAATAGAAGTGCAGATAAGTTGTCTTTGAGATTGTCGCTCTAAAATTTATTTCCTTGGGTTTATTCGGCTTCTGCAAATTTCCAAGGGCCAATTTTATTTGACTATGTTTCCCTTCCAACTATGTTTCCAGTGGTATTATTTGTTGTTTCTACTATCATTGCACATGGAGCATGGCTCAGCTCCCATAAGAAATTTGATGTTGAGGGAAAATAAAGTGTAAATGTGCTATGAGCTTGTAGCGTGGTGTGAATTTTTTTTAATGACGTGAGTATGTGCCTTGAGCCAAAATAATGCAAATGGAAGAGAAGCATTGTTCTTTGTATTCCATTATTTTCGTTGGTCTACTTACTATGTAAAATTGGTGTTGCTCAATAAGTGTGTCAGATCGAACTAATCTCTGTCCAGAGTTCAATCCTGATTAAATCAATGTTTGGCTGGCAGTTTTGCCAAAGCTCAGCAGCTTGGTTGATCTGCGCTATGTCTTCATCAGCTACATATTCTAATTGTTTCTTACCATGCAATTACTATCTGCATTAACCATGAATGCAGTTTTTTCGATCATATGTAAAGATTGGACTTGAGATAACTCTGAATTTTGGTGATATCTTGACCTACCAATAACTATTGATGCCTAAAGTTTCATATGAAAAAAGATTATCTACAGTCAGATTATTAGAGGCTTGTCGCTGGATATGCCTTTATATCCACAGCCTAATACCTGCAGTTTCTCTGTGCAGGTGAACATACATGCATCGCGGTGAGGTTTGTTGCTGGATATGCATATGCGAGGTCTCCCTTGGTCAAGGTATTCCAAACTGAAATTTACGGGTTTTTTGGAGCAAATTTACTGGTTTATTTTCTACTTGTCTCCACAGTTCAGATGTTGGCATTTCAATTCAGAGTCTGTCTCCGTGTTGGAATGATTAGTGAACACTGTACATGTATGCAACACATGTTATTTATAGCATGGGGTTTTATGAGCGATAAAATTATGATTTGGTGAATTTACATGCGTATTTGCCGATTTCATTATGTGATTAAGAATTATGTTACAGTTCATCTTGCATTTCTACGGTTAGAATAGTATGTTATAAAACGTGTATAGAGTTCCTACCTGGTACTGGTTGTTTTAGTGATCAGTATGATTCCACATCAAGAGTTCTTGGTTTTGATTTGAATTAATGGTGTCACACCCGGATTTACACGAAACCCGAATGTGGCCATATGTGTGCCCAGGAAGTCCACAGACATATATAGCGTACAAATATGGTAAAAATCAGAGTTCCAATGCTTCATTTATTCATCATAAAGTAGCGCTTACATCAGAGTGTTGCAAAAATGAAATACATGGACAGCGGAAGACTAAATAAACTCTCTCTAAGTGTAGCCACATCCCACAGGGACTCTGACTGGGAGAACGCCAGCTCAGAAGTAAGGCAAGTCCTCAGGAAACTCCACAGCGTAATCGGCCTGACTCCAATCTGTTACCCATCCGGGATTTTGCCCAAAAATAGTAATAACAACAGGTGTAAGTAATGGAATTACTTAGCAAGTATAGCACGGGTTATGAGGCAAAAGAGGCTTGACACTGGCTTGACTGCATCAGCACTTTTAGTTGGTTCGTTTTAATCATAACTACTACTTTAGATGAATCCCAGTTGTGACCCAACTTAATTAATGTAAGTCATCATTAAACAGTAATAAACATCATCTTCTAATCATAAAAGGATCCATGCCGCTCGTGACCCTGAGCCGGGCTATCATGATAGATCGTACACTCTGCAGAGGTTTCGCCCTTTTCCCACCAGTCGCATAAAAGTTCAAAAGAACTTTGCACCCAACCACGCACATCGACACTCCCGAGGTGTGACTGCATAGGGACGCTACGAGGCTTTCACAAGACACCCTAACAAGACAGTAGCCGCTGGAGTACTACAAGGTGGTGAGAACCTAGGCACCGAGATTGACTGACCCTCAGGGCGCAACGTGAGGGGGTCAATGGCATCCACGCACCGGCAAATCATGCCAACAACAAAGTAAATGGTGCAACGTGCGGAGCTCACCGCACTCACGGTGGCTCCCAACACGGGACTGGGTCTAACGGGACCTAGCCGACGGGGCTACCGTCCTTGGTGGAATCCGAAATCACCCCGTGCCTTGCCTCCTACAACGCCGTAGGTCACTCGGTAACCACTGCCAAGCTAGAGACGTACAAGCTACTCAACCAAGACCAGAGCCATTATAGTTCTGGCGGCGGCGACAGGCTCCCAGGTTGCCGCTTTTACGAACCAGTCCTTATGGAGAGACACTGGGGCCAGGCAAAACACACAAGCCCCAGCTCCCTGATCCAAGTTGCTAAAAAGCAAGTTTTAACATTAAGGTTGAAGTGGACCATTAATACAAGTTTAATAGTTAAATAAAGGTGACAGTAGCTGCGCCTAGCAAAATACTACCCATATGCAAAAACCCATAGGAATACAAGGACATGGAAATAAATGCTAGGTACAACCTTAAAGGTAAACAGTATTAGACACATGCGTATGTAAAGAACAGTGTATTAAAAGAGTGAGTAGGTAGCAAGGATTGTCCGTGCTATAACTTGCCTTCCTCGGAGTACGGCTGCTGCTGCGAGTCCTGCTCCGGCACGTCCTCAACGTACTCGAAGTCCAAAGCTACGGGCTCGCCGACTGGACACGATCATCACGCAAGCATCCATAGCAATCATTGCATGCAAACAAAATTAATTCTATTAGAACAGTACACCAAACAGTGAAAACAGTACAAAAACAGGAGCTAGAAATAATCTACGCTTCGCTACGAACACATGAGCGCGAGAATCACACTAATCGGAGCTAAAACGTGAAAGTTATAGCGTTTCTAAGGTTCAGGGACTTGCTGGCATGTTTCTGAAACTTCCAGGGGCTAAACTGCGAAAAACCGAGGACCTAAACGTAAATAACAGTAGCCACCAGGGGCTAACGCGCAAAACTACGCGGGCTGGACCGCGGGTTCAATTTTTCAAAAGCGCAGGGGCTTAAACGAAGAAAACAGGACCTATCTGTAATTACTTTTGAACTGGAATGGACCGCGGGTTGATTTAGGGAAAACAGGAGGGCTCTTTAGCAAAACGCGCAGAGCTGACCGCAGTTGACCGGTATTGACTCTGTTTGACCCGAAGCGGGGACGCGCGCGGGCCGTCGGATCTCGATCGAGCGGCTGTGATTGGACCCGGGGCGGAAGGAGTCGCCGGCGACTCAGGGGACGGCGGCGGTGCCGGCTCCCGCGGCGAGGGCTCGCCGGAGCGAGGCCAATCCGGGGCTACATGCCTCCAATTGGAGCGGGGTTGGGTGCTACGGGCTCAGGGGAGAAGGGCGAGTTCACTAGGGGTGAACAAGTCGCGGGATGAGGGCCGTGGGCGGCTGCCGGCGTCGAGCGGCGGAGATGCCGTCGGTGTGCGGTGGGGGAAACATCTACGGGCACGAAAAGAGGTGCTGAACGGCTTGGGAGCAACAGGGATGGATGGCGAGTCTACCTGCGTGGATCAATCGGGCGGAAGAGTGGCGGGGACGGCGGTCGACGACGAGCGGCGGACGGCGGTCGTCGGTGTACGTCGGCGACGGTGCTCCGGAGCGCGAGAGCGGGCGTGAGGAGGCTCGGAGTGCTCCTCGTGCCGGAGAAGCTTCCCCGGGGTCGGCCGGGGCGGGAATTGATCACCGGAGCGAGGTGACGACGGCGGCCGGCGGACTCCCGGCTCGGCAGCTCGGGAGCGGCGGCACTAGCGCAGAGGAAAGCGCTGCGGGCTAGAGGAGAAGGTTGGGAGGTCGGTGCGGAGAGAGAGGGGCTATAACAAGCCCTGGAGAGGGGTCCGGGGCGCGTGACCGCGCTAATCACGGCCGGCGGGGATTCCCCTTCCAAGTGGGTGAGCACCTTCCAATTCGAGGAGCACGCGAAGAAAGGAAAGGAGCGGCCGTGGGAAGATTCGCGGAGCCTTCTGCGGGTCCTACGGCGATGCGGGGGCGGCTCAGGCCTTGGGCCGAGGCGGTGACGCTGTGCCGAGCTCGGCTCGAGTGCGAGCGGCTGGAGGTTGGGGACGAGCCCGACAGGCGGGGCCCGTTCGGCAGTGAGAGGAGTGGGAGGGAGTGCGGGAGTGGTCCGGTGGTGCTGCTGGGCTGCGAGCGGGCCGAGGGGAAGAGAGGGAGGAAAAAAACGCTGGGCCGACGCGGCTACGTGGGCCGGTGCGGGAGAAGGCTGGGCCGGTTCGAGAGAAAAGAGTAGGGAGCAGAAGTGGACCAGGGAAAGAGTTCAGGGAGCAAAAACGAACTATGGGCCTAACAACTTTTCTAGAGCTCCAAACAAAGTGATTCAAATTTGAATTTAAATAAATTTAAATTCTTGTTTGAATCACAAGCAATACAAAAATAAATGCAGCAGCATGAATGCAACAATAAATGTTTCTATCACTTATATTTGATTTTAAATTTTAGAAAATTATTATTTAGCCTATAGTAAATAGGAGCAAGCTCTAATTAATTATTTAAATGCCAAAAATTTTAAATTGAGCATTTTTGGGTGTTACAAATGGATGTACTTTAGGCTAAACATTACTCTCCCAATTGGTTCTGGTTAATATTTCTTAGTGAATGGGCCACTTTACGTTAAGAATAATCTCTGTAGTCCTAATATTTCACAATCGGACTGGACCTTCAGTTTTTGTCTGAATTTTGATTGGCCTCCATTTATTGCCTGGGCCGCAAGTCCGCCACTGCATATGGTTGTCCTTTTAAATATATGCAGATGCTAAAGTAAGCAAAGTGCATGGGTATTTACCAGCATGGTGTATATCGGCACTATCATTTTATATATAGACACATTGCTATCAGAATGAGTGCAAACTTAAGGCTACTGTTTGCTTGAGATATATCGTGTGCTAACTGTTGGAGAAGCCTCCACTATGTAGTCGATGGTTTATCTCCAGTTGCTCACTTGGAATTTCGATGTTAGATGGTTTATCTGCAACTGCTCACTTGGAATTTCGATTTTAGATCCTTTGTTGGACTGCTCTTTCTGAAAATTCTGCTTTCCTTTTCCTTTGTTTGAATAGGGGACGATATTCCTTTGTTGTTGGTGTTGATCCGTGTTGGAATAAAGCCAAAGCCTGTCATTTGTATACAAGAGCTCCTCTGGGGATGATATTCCTTTGTTGCTGGTGCTGATCTGTGTTGGAACAAAGCCAAAGCCTGTCATTGTCATTTGCCTGCACAATTGTGTTATGGTCGGAGTTGCTGCTGTGCATATGGTGCAATGGATAGGCAGCGAAGAAATGGTATGCACATTGGTACTTATAGGTCTAATTGCATTGATGGTATTTTGATTTTTCAAGCTTATGGGTGACTTCAATATAGTGGAATGGCTATGTGAATTAGGAAAGAAATTTCAAGGAGTTCATGCTCAATATAGCTTCAAGGAAATATATTATTTCTATGTTCAGCTTATTGTCGATGTGCCTACGGCCCAAATCACCATTAAGAGCATGAATTGTATTTTAAATTGTATGCTGCAAAAATAACCTAATATTTTGTTGTAAATTTAAAATTTCATACAAAGCAAATTTTGCTGCCTAACTAGCTAAAATAAATTTATGAAAATAAATTTAGCTAAAAACCTTTTGTTGCCCGTATCAACGCACGGACATGGTCTTAGTCTTACTTAAAAGGGAGGTTACGTTTTCCTTTCTTTAATGCGTGGGCAGTTCTGATAGGGCTGAGGCCAATTTCTTTTTGGGCCATCATTGAGACGTGGTGGGCGGCTTTTCCTTGGCCCAAAATGCCTCTAAGCTTGGTCTTGACCTAGGTATATAATGAGAGGCTGTAAGCGCTTCCGCCGCGGCGGTATCCGAATAGCACACGAAACCCTGAAAAAAAAAAGTCCAGCAAGACGAAGAGCAAACCCTAATCCCCTTCGCCACCTGATTCCTCAGATCGACGCTATGCCGGCCGGGGAGACGAAGAAGGGCAGGAGGGAGGTGTTGGCGGCGGCTGTTGCTTCCGATTATGCTTCCGCCTCCCGTTCTGAGATGAAGGCGAAGAAGCAGAAAAAGAAATGCGCGTGTCCGGAGTTGGCGGCGGAGGCGGCGACGACGGCGAGGGTTGATTCTGATTCTGCCTCTCTCTCTAAGAAGATGAAGATGAAGCCGAAGGAGAAAGTAGCGGCGGCTGATTTGGCTTCTCCCTCCCTCCTTCCTAAGAAAAAGATGAAGAAGGCGAGGGGGGATAATCAGGAGGAGGAGAGTCAGATCAAGAAGATTTCCAACAGCATCAAGACGAAGGGGGATAAGATTCCCAGCGGCAACGAGACGGAGAAGACGAAGGAAGATAATCAGGAGGAGAAGAGTCAGATGGAGAAGATCCCCAACGGTAGCGAGGTCCAATCCTCGCCACTGTACTTGGTGGTACGGCACGCAGTTGAGTGTCCAGCCTACTCCCTGTACAGGCTGAAGCACTTACCTGCGACCGCTGACCATCCCAAGCCCGTCCCCTGCCGCATCAAGTACTTGGACGCCGAGCGCGATATGAGCTTCGCTACTGTGAACTCACAGCGGCGTTCGTGGATCGTTGGTGTCGGTGGCTTCCCTGACCGTCAGTATCCACTGGACGGCAGCCGGGGAGAGACCATTGTGTTCGACTGCAAGACGGGGCTGGTTGCCAAGGGCCCCCGCCTCACTATGTCCAAGTCTGAGCCGGTCCTTTTCGTCATTGGCGAGAAAGTCTATGCCCTCGCTCGCATGCCCAACATCTGGAGGCAGCCTGATTTTCCACCTTGGTTCGAGGTACTTGATGTCTCGGAAGCCTCCTTCATGGATGGGCAGCTTACTGATTGCACCTGGTTCCCCCTGCCATCTCCGCCCTTGTTCCCCATCATGAACAACGAGGGGAAGCGGATTGACAGTGGGCCTCCGCTTGTGGAGGTTGAGTCCTACGCCGTGGTCGACCATTACATACTGCTCTCCATTGTTGTAGATCCTTTCAAGGACCTAGAAGCTGGAACAGTGGCATTTGACACAACTACAGATAAATGGCACTATGTGAATCACCAGAAAAACTTACCTTTCATTGGCGAAGCTGTCCCATATGATGGCCTTTACCTTGGCAGGTCCAAGAGCAAAGAATGGAATGATCTTACTGCTTACTGCATACACCTGACAAAGAGCAAGAAGGGCACCACTTTAAACCTATCCATTGTTGAGATCCCCATTAGAGTTGCAATGACAAACAACTGTTCAGTGACATCTGGCCAATTCTTCTCTTCCTTGGGGAACGGGGTCATCTGTGCAGTAGGTTGTTATACTGAGGATTGTACCTGGAATGAAGAACTAGAGACGGATGACATCTATATCAATATCCACAGGCGTGTTGGTGCAGAGGAGGAATCAAAACCACTAGGGCTCAAAGAAATCGTGCTATCCAACAACCCTGCAATGTATTCATTCAGTGTTCAGGAGCCAATTTGCCAGCTTATTGCCCCATCGCTTGTTGCTGCTCTGCGCATCCATATGTAGTAAGTGAACAACTCATAAATAACTGCAAATCCGATTGTGAATCATAAATACGTTGTGTACAAAGCTACCAAAACATGTTTGCATTCTTTTTGAAAAGATTCATGTTTGCATTCTTATGCTGATATGTTTATTCAAATCCAGGTTCTTTGAATTTCTCCGATGTACTTGGGAGCAGCATGTTTGGTTATCTTTTGGTATGGTTTCTTCTCAAATTCTGGAGTGAACTGGTGCTGTGTTTTGTTTATTGTTTTTGCAGCCTTGTGACAGTGAATCCTGTGTATTGATTATTGAGTTATAAGTGATCAAACTAATCTGACTTCAAAGGTTGAAACATGTTCATTGATTGGGAGAGCAAAACATAATTTACTAGACACGGCTTGTGCTGCCATTGAGACATTAAATAGAAAGAACATTATTGTCTAAGTTTCTCAAATGGCCAAGAAGTATTTGATGTCTTCTAACGAATGTATGCTAACCCAGTGACATAATGGACTGATCCAATATGCTTTGCTCATTAGCTTATTGAAGTATAGAATGATGCCATTGCTGTTTCATGTAGTAAAATGTTTGAATGAAGGATAGTATAGTAAATATGTTTATGTCTACGTTTTTATGTGGGACACATGTATGCATTAATTTCATTGACAAATTCTAACATAGCGTCCCAGAAGTGATGTTCACATAGTACTAAACTATGCTTTCTATTTACATACATTGTATAGGATGTGAATAATGGAACCAATTATTTTATCTATATGTCAGAGCTTCAATTGGATTGTGCTGAATGAGCTTCAGTGCAATTGTTGATAGCCTCGTATTGTGTTTAATTTTCTTAAAAATGTTTAACAATTAATATAAAGATCATCAACTACACTACAATATTTATGTGGGAGCTGTGCATAATCTTTGAAACAATGGGGCTTCTTATTTTTTGATGAAAAATCATAGCAAGCTACGTTCGGCTGCTGGGTTGCAGCAAGCACTAAGTCATAAGGGAGGAATTGGTAATACATTAAAATCGTACTATCAGAATTTGAGGAATTGTGCAGTTGCATACTCTATAATGATGTATTAATATCGTACTATCAGAAATTGAGTTGTGCTGTTGCATACTCTATAATGGTGTATTAATTGCGAAACAAAATTTAGGGCATTCTTTCTAGTATCAGTATGAGCTATAAAAGTTTCTTTTGCTTACAGTGCAGTGTTTCTTTTGCTTACAGTGCAGTGTTTCTTTTGCTTAGAGAGTGTTTGAATTTAGAGAGAGTTAAAGTTTCTTACTAGCACTTTGTCTGAACTTCACCAAATTTGTAAGCTGGTAACCCTAGCCTAAACTATTTGCTTTTTATAAAGCTTGGCCAATGTGTCTATGGTCTAAATACGAGTTATAAAAGTAAGGTTAACACAATGTCAAGTTTAAGATGTCATGGATAACTGCTAAAAAAATAGAGGGTTACATGCAGTGGCCAGAGAGCTGCTGCTTGGACTGCTGGAACAGGGGGGGGGGGGGGGGGGTGACAGGGCAGTTGGAGGGAAAAAGGAATTGGGGAGCCAAAAAGTTGCAGACCGGTTTAGTTTAATAATTGATTAATGCAAAGAAGGATGGGTAAGTAAAAAACCAGCCAGTAAGGAAAATCCGATGTTTATTAAAGTCAGAGGGGTGGTCTAAAACTGTTGTTTTTAGGAAATGGGGAATGAAGATCAGACTGATTTAATTTAATCGACTAATGCAAACAAGGATATTATTTAATAATCACTTAATGCAAACAGGGATGGGAGGGATGGGTCAGTAGAAAATCCAATGTTTTAGGGAAGTTAGAGGGGTGGTCTGAATGCTGTTGTTCTTTTTCTATATTTGGATCATGGTTCCAGCCTTGTGACGTTACAGGATCTGGATTTGTAACATGTTTGCCAGTTCAACATATGTATCTTTGTATTACGTGGCAGGATTATCCCAATTTAATTATGTAGATCCTGTTTGTTCAAGTTTCCAAGGCCCAACATCTGTTAATTTGATTGTTGATACGCATTTCTATACAGGAATAGGTTTGCAATTAGTAATTAAGTTTAGTTTTGGTGTTAAGCATATATCCAGATTCTTAAAATCTAGGAATAGGTTTGCAATTAGTAATTAAGTTTAGTTTTGGTGTTAAGCATATATCCAGATTCTTAAAATCTAGGAATAGGTTTGCAATTAGTAATTAAGTTTCGTTTTGGTGTTAAGCATATATCAAGATTCTTAAAATCGCAGCACACATATGACACCATCACATAGGTCCTGATTGGTTCCCTTCTAGGGAGAGCCACGCTGGTACCAGGGGAGCCAGGCTCCTAGTAGCCAGGCTGAGCACATGCATGGGCCCCTGTTTGGTTTTGTGCACGTACAGAACTTGGTTGTGTAGAGAGCTTGTTCCGTTGGTCGCATGCGAAGCATCGGAGTTAATGCTTGTCTCACTGACACATCGCGTCAGTGTGCTTGCAGTGCCCGCATGAGCCTGGCCGCGAGGAAACACAAATTTTTCGTCTTCTCTGGAGCCAGGCCGAGATAGGCTATTTGCATCGGACGGACCAGGCCCAAAAGCCAGTTCAGCCAACCAATCATGGATATGCTGCATCCTGAGAGCCTGGTTGAACTAGATTCATGCAACCAATCAGACCCATAGTTGCATCCCCCGGGTCTCTTGTAGCTAAATGTGATTATCGAAATGCATGTAATTGGTCTAAGAACTCTCTTTTTGGTCCAATCATACGGTTTTGCAATTATTCTTCACCTTGCTCCATTTTACAAGGTGCACTTTGTCCTGGTACTCTTCTGAATTTATGTTTGGTTAATTAATTAATTAGAAAACCACGAGGAATTTACTTTCAAATACAAACACAGCTTTAGTATTGCTTTGATTTGTTTAGCCTAATTAGGTCTAAAGTTGTGGAGTTTCAAACTTGAAATACAGACATGATCTAGCTTTCAACGTAGTACATTGTATGAATTCTATTATTTCTGTTTGTTGTGAATAGTCGATTTCTATTAGTTCTGTTTGTTGTGAATAATCCATGTTTTAACTTCTGTGCAGATGAGTGTGGGTGCTTGGCCCTTGCACCTTTTCCTCTACTGATCGTTTGGGGTTTCAATATCTCTGTCACTAATGAGGCCAGGTTGAAGTACTTTGGCTGTTCGCTATTATATAATGATATGGTGTTGCTTGCTGAGTGCTTGGTGTTTGAAGTCTTTATATTATATCTGAAACTTGTCATATTGGACTGTACATCTGGATCTAGACATCGCCTGTCTGTAATATTTGTGACAAGATGCTATCACCCCATCTTTCCTGAATAGCGTGTTCTGTTGCACACACTGCAATTCTCCAAAACATTGTACTATATGATGTCTGCAGGCAAAGCCCCCTGTTTTTTTAGAGAACCCACTAGAGCTGGTGTATTTGTCAGACTGACAGGCGGCACAGCCCAGAGCATTCAGTACAATGTCTGGCTTGGCGATCCTGCGCGCAGCATCGGGACCAACGAGAGAGATGGAGGGAAGGTGTCGGGGGGCAACGCGCAGCATCGGGAGCAACGAGAGATGGGAGTGACGATGGAGGGAAGGTGTCGGGAGGCAACATGGGTGGCTATGTTTAGTTCTAAAAATTTCACTATACAAAAAAGTCACGTCACATCAAATATCTCTTTTCATGAAGCATTAAATGTAGGTAATAAAAAATTAAGTGCACAGTTTTTATGTACACGACGAGACAAATCTTTTGAGCATCGTTAGATCATGGTAGGACAACAATTACTACAAACGAAAAAGTGGTACAATGCGTTACAATGTTTAATTTTACCCGATGTGACTTTTCGACCACACTTTTCGCGGGAACCAAACATAGCCGTTACATAATTTTTTTGGGGGGGGGGGTTCAAACTTCGGGGATAGAGGTCACGTCGCTATAAATGCAAAATGTTCGTCTCGCAGAGTACAATAAAACTGTGCGATTAGTTTTTAATTTCATCATGTGTCGATATTTTGATGTGATGAGAATTTTCTTTTTACATAGTAAATTTTGAGGTGTAAATTTAGGAAGCCTAAGCTAGTACCGCATGATCCAACACTCTAGGAAAGATTCAACACCTTCTTCAGTTAGATTTGCTGAGTAAATATACTTGAATGATTCAAGATGTTTTGAATATTGCAATAAGACTGTATACAAGCTAGATGATAAAACCCATTCCTTTTTATCAATAACTAGTAGGTATGCGTGGCACGTGTAAAAAAGTCAAGGCTATAAAACTTTTGTTTTCGTAAAAAAAGGCCTCACTACTCATAGAAAAAGAATATATTATAGTAAAATCATCTCATCCGAACAACAATTATAAAATTGATTAAGCATAAATATGGCCAAGCATTTGGTTTAACATGGAAAACAAAAATGTTCATACATATAGTACTAATTTATTCAAATAGCCTCGTACGAGCACTCATCTATTTCTTCGATGCTCTTCTTCATATACTCAAACCATTGTTTTGTTGCTGAACAATTGATCCAAAAGTCTGGCTATGGTACATAGAACTTCATCTCTTACTTGAAGGCATCATGCCTCGTCCCAACGGCGACCTCATACTTGATGGCATAATGAAGCGGAGAGTTCGTGCATCATTCCTAACTCCTGCAAAAGAACGTCTCATTGTTGAAAGAAGGCCAGCAACGCACTTTATGACCCTGCTATTAATATAAATCATAGCGATAATCATAATTTTTAAAGTAAATCACCTTCAAGTTCAGGGAGTATCTGATGATCTCCAGTTTCAAGAAACGTTACGAAAGTTTCTTCGGATGCCGCTAAACATCCTATTAAGGGGATTATTTAGCAGAAAAATTGTACGTTCATACAGCGAAGCAAGTAATATCCTTGCCGATGAAATATTGTTCTAATTGAAGGTATGCATTTGATTTTTCGCAACCATTGCCTTCGCTACAAAGAAGACACCATATGAGCTGAGGAGAGCAAGAAATCCAACTGATCTGGGTTATTCTTGATTGGCTCGTGATCCTATGATTTTGTACATTGCTTTTAGCAAGCAATAGAGATTTTCTTACCATCACAGGATGGATAATGTCCACAGTCCAATAAACAGACCAAAACATGGCCAAATAATTATTTTACTGTAAAAAGTTTTAAGGATATCAATTATCATAAACAATACATATTTTTTTCTAGGGTATAATCCTCATGGCATCAAGTGCACCGAATGCAAATGAACCATCCTAAAAAATTAGTGAACTAAATAGGTCTCCCTATAAATGTAGCCAGAAATAGAAATACTGCCGATTACAAGGAAAATACTGCATCAAATCGGGTGAATAGATTTCTTTCAACACGAGGAAGCAACCTAGTCCCCGAAGAACCAATCTTTAATCCAATATGTCCATTCTATGTACATCATCCTATGGAAGGGTATCAAACACAGGGAAGAAAGATTAAAATGGATAAACAGGATATAATAAAAATTACCTTTTCACAAGCAGCTTTCATCTATGAACTAAAAGCACCCTATATCTTACGACAATACATAGGTTGAATGTGCACCAGATTTTGCTAATTTGACAAGTTATGTTCGACAAAGGTAAAAGAATAAATAAAGTTAATGGTTAATGAGCTATCAGAAAAAATGCTAATATTTAGCATGATTAAATCTAATTTCGAATAACATGACATCTGATCAAAATCAAAATTCAGCACATATGAGGCAGCCTTTTGTCACAGAGTCCATGCTGTATGCATGCGTAGTTCAATTTTAGAAAATATCGTGTCTGCAAAATTACCAGCATCACTAACTCACTAACTCTCTCTCCCTTCAGCTAGCATAGACATACTGCTCATTGCCTTCCTACCACTAAAAAACAAACGTATCCATATAACACCATCCATAAACATTACCAGAATGGATAATAAAACATAAGGCAGTCACAATGGAGCCATGGATGTCTAATTTTACTAACCTGCAACTGCATATCATTTAGAAGCATTTCTGATTCGCTTAAGCGCCGAAGCATTCTCCTTCACATGTTTGAGTCACTTATATGATAAACGAAGTGCCTTCATGCTTTTATGTATTCTTTTATTCCTCATATGACAAAATTATTGCTTCACACTTATCCACGAGACCAGCATCCCAGCTGCAGTAGAAATTTAAAATCTCATCATGAGCTATGTCAAAAATTATGCAATACTCTCTGAAGCAAGAGCAAAAATCAAAGTTCTAGGAGCCAATGTTGCTTAAATCAATTTCCAACAATATAAATATCTCGAACCTATCTATTAGCAAAGACAATTTCTAACATTGCTATAACAGCACATTCACAATTTTATACCTCCCCATCCATCTGATCCATAAAAAACATCAGGAGACATTACTACTTGGAGCCGATCTGACATCACTTTTTCCTTAGTGTTCTAGATTGGATGGTGTTGAATCACCGTGGGGGCAAGAAAAAAAAAGCTGAGTAGAAAACTTCCCTGACTGCATTGTAGGTTTTGCTTGACCGACCTATAGAAAAACACATAGACAAAATTTCAAAATGACAAATTAAAAGCATGCAGATAATGAGATGTAATACATTATTTCACTAAAAATAAAAATGTGTCACTTATTTACTTTTGACAAATTAATAGGATAAGAAATTATGTAAGATCCCCAATGTGAAGAAAATACTATATCTTTTTTTGCAAAATTTGCTGGATTGATGAGCTACATGGAATTCAGAAATTACAGCCACTGGACACCAGTGCAAGCCGGCATATACAATAGTTTTTATATGTAGTACAAATTACTTTAAACCAATATTATGATAATCTATTATTCTTGTAGGATAAAATATATCTTGATCCATGATCCTGCAAATGCAATGTTTAATAAGGAAAAATTTGTAATATATCTTCACAGGAGGCAAGTGCATCCCAATCAGTTGTAGGTGTTTTGAGGCCACCCCCATATTGGACAGCAACAGAGACGTTAAGGAGAAGTATAACTGACAAATACACAACCTTTATCAGGATTAGGGATATAAAAAAGAACACACAAGCAATGGAGAATTGGAGATTTCCTTACCTACATAGGCCGACTAATGTAAACAGCTTGATAAACATACCAAATCTAAACACGGCCTCACTCAAATAAAATGCAGACATTCATGATTCATGGATATTTATAAACCAGCCATCCCATGTTAAAACATCTGCATAACAAAAAGTTGAATCAGCCACTATATAAAAGAATGACAAATGGATCATATGTGCCAATCTAAATTGATCATGTGTTACCAGGGTAGTGTTAACAAAGTGATCGGACAATCAGGAGTGGTTCATCCCTCCTACTCTGCAAAGCATAATTGCAGCATGAACAAAGCAAAATCAAGGTAACCAATTTCATAAGTAGTAGAAACATTTATTTTGACCAAAGGGAAAAAAGGGTACTATATCCTATTGTCTGTAAATTTCGAGTACATGCACAAGGAATACTAAAGTCAAGAAGCAGCACGGAGGCTGCTTTCACAAATATTTTCACAGTGAAATGAACTATATGCACGGCTAACGTGAAATTCTTGGTCAATAGAAATTGAGAGAGAGCAAAAACAAACCGAGAGTACTAATGTCTGATGCAGTTTAAATCTTTTAACTTTCTCAGTACAAAATCTGCAGTAACAATAACACTTTAAAGAGGACTGCTATGCTTTTTATTATTTGTTAAACAATATCTCCCAACTTTTGATTATCGCCAGAATTTTACACCCATCCAATTTAAAGCTTTTACCACACTATTATGAAAACAAAGGTTTTTCCCTTGCTATCTAGAGTTCTCGCAAGGCAGCAGAGCTACAAATTACCAAGAAGAACACAATTATGAGTGTGCTGGATGGTTTGTATGAGGGACAAATGAAAGAAATGCAATACATCTTTATATATGACAAAAAGGCTGACCTTAAGAGAATAGTAGAAAACTCCAACCCCACCATGTGAAGAGAAGAATGCATCAATTCGTTGCAGAAACTACACCACTTGGATGAACAGAAAGATTCTAGAAGCCTGATGTTTGAATGCTTGATCCACCTGATGAAAACGAATTCAGGCCATAGTTCATCGAACCATGAGAAAATGTTAAGAGTTCAGAGCATTGAATTTTAATCACATTCACAAGTCTGCAAACAATCTTTGGTTTTTTACATGCTCAGTCACTAAAGGTTGGTAGGTTATTGAAGTCCACTAAGCTAATGTCAAAGCCTCAAAGGCATCAGCTTAGTATATGTGCTATTAGAATCACAATTTGCGGGTCAATCATATAAAATAGTAGCATGAAACAATAGTGTACCAACAAATCAATATTAACAAAGCACACATCACGCTGGATTTTCTAGTACATTTATACACAAGATGTATACGCTGCAAACTTTTCCCACCTTGACCATGGTTTGCTATACAAAAAGAAACGGATCTTCAAATTCAATAATTGTGCCTAATTGGTAACTCACAGGTACCCAGCTGATGCTGAGGAGGTCGTAGATATAGTTATGGTGCGTGGTGAGGAAGACAGAGGCGAGCCGGCTGGCGGAGGTGACCAAAAGGGTCACAAATTATCTGTGCATAAAAATCATAATCAAATGCATCAGCACACTGGATCTCCTATTTCTAGCGTCAATGCAAGCACAGCGAGTACCAGCTTAGCTTCTCAAACCATGACAAAAAAAATGGTGCCAGTGCCATGCTAATACAAACGGGCACTCATAGGATGCAAGCATTTCCAAAATGAAGCAAAGAGGAAAGGTTACATTATGCGACAATGAAAAATCGATGCAAGCAACCATCGCAAGAGCATTTCACTACGGGGCATGATGTGATGCTATTTATGTGTACAGCTAGAAACAAAATCTCAGATCCATGACAGAAAAAAGACAAAAAAATTTAGCATAAAGCTCATGACACGCAGCTGAATCTCCAGTGTGTGCTCCAGTTGCCTTGCTCCCAGCACAGGGAATTCTCATGCAAGATTAAGAACACACAAAAGACTTCCCATGCCCTGAAATGCAAAATTTAATCCCCAGCCCAAAAAGGAAAATCACAAAATCTCAGCATCACTACCTACATGAAGCATCTTGTTGTCCCTACTGCTCTGCATGGCGTGGAGGATCAGAACATGCTTCCTCTGCCTTCAACCGCAAGGATAAACAGGAGTCCCACACAATCAAATTAAAAGGAAAGCACTATCTCCTTGTCATCTCATTGATAGAAAGCAAGAAAGCTGAGTAGAGTGTGTAAAGAAATTTAATTGGAGTGGATTTACCGGCAACATGATGATATTGTGTCATGGTAGTACAAAACAAAATAATTTCATCTTTCCATGCTTGTGGATGACCATTTTTATTCCATTAGAGTTTGTTTAAACATTCAAAACCAGTTTATATCTTTCTCAATATCACACCAAACATGCATAATAATGGAAAACTTAGCTGCAGCAACATGTAAATATTTCGTGAAATATTTGACACCCTAAAAGCGCGGTGTTTTTGTACTCATTTTCAACACCTTCTAACTGTATAACTAATCAACCCAAGATAATTTAAACTCCTAGATAAATTTTCACTAATATTTTTTAACTTTAAAACCGATTAATTTTTTGCTGAATGGTCGTGGTCTGGCAAAGTGAAACCAAAATAGCATGGCACATGATCTGAACAATTAATCATACGGAAGGTTCCAAAATAACATTATAAGCTTGCAAAAACATTTCAGGATATATATAGTAAAAAGGCAGATCCTTGTTTCAGTATGACCTTGATTGCGTTCCGCAAGACCAATATTGCTCAGGTGTCCACGTAGGACAGTGGCATCCGCCGGATCAGCTGCCATGTGCCCTCCAGGTCACGGACATGTCCTTGCCTGCCTCCTCCTCCTCCTCCAAGTAACTGTACCTGAAAATGCACGCACGCGCCACCATTAGTATATGCAGTTACGCACTACTGGGTATTGGATGATGCCATAGCGAGTGACAGCGAGGCCTCAGTTTACCTTGTCGAGCTCTGTAACAGCGCCCAGATGAAGCAGATGACACAGAGCAGCAGGAAGGAGATGAGCTGCCACACCGCTGGGATCACCCATGCCGAGCGGCAATGCTCGTTGTACTCATCAATCGACTCGAAGTTGATCTGCACACAAGCATTGCGGATTTCAGATGTTCACTGATCAGAATCTTTGCTCAACGGTTCTATTTTCAATTTGTCACAATCAATATTCTCTGGTCTGAAACGACCCTGATGAGGCCAAGGCATCATCTAAACACTAATCTAGATCCATACACATCAAAATTCTGAATTGTTTTGGTTACAAGAAATATGTCATTTTGCTGTCTATCAAAAGCACCCTGAGAATATTCAATACATGGCTGCGCCGCTTGGCAGATCGATAAAAGTCACAGCTGGATTAATGAAATTGATGGACTGGACAATGTGCGCAAACATTCAAAGAAAAAATAGAAAGGTCAGGTTCAGGATAAGCCTGTGGGCTGCTCAATTCAGTCGTCGTTGCTAAAAACAGATGGTGCAAATTCTCTGAACCAGTGAGTGACTGGACAAGAACGTAGTTGAATGAATTCACATACTCATTCTTGCACACAAAAAAGGGGGGCCAGGTTGATTGGTTTTTTTTTTACCTCAGATGTGATCCAGCCAAGAGATACAACCACCGCGACGATCAACATGTTGTTGACTCTCCGGTACATTTTCAGCTTCGCTGCCATCCGTCTCGCCTGTAGAAAAATTGTGCAACTAATATGCAGAAGAATTAACTTGACTTAAATTGCTGCTACAATGTAACATCGAACACGCACACTGAATGTAACAAGTTCTTACCTAGGAAGCCAAGCATCGACTTATCGTAAACTCCACCTGCAGATCATGAAGCAAGCTGTGATCTTTGCGGCGTGATCTTTTGAGCTCATTCTCACTCATCAAGTCGATAGATCCTCCAGGAACTAATGGACCCTCCTCCTGTAGAAAACCACATATTAATATCTCAGGTGTCCACATAAATCAGATTTAACATGCATGAAACATGGAATCTTCCTTTGAACTTCAAGTTTCCATTTCAAGTTTGATTAGGTATTTTTCATTTAATATAATGAATGTATGTGGTGATTTCTTTAAAATAGGGTGTTTATGTAGAGCTAGAATATATCTACTTAATACAAATAAAAATGCATGGATAAAACTATAAATATGTCATGGCAATCCCCATGTTGCATGTAAAAACAATCTTTTCAGGATCAAAAGGAAATTTTCTTCACAATACCAAAATCTGGCAGATCAAGGCATTACTCAATGAGGCATCTTTTAAGAGCATATCTAATGCTCTCATCTGTTAAAAACAGAACTATAAAAGGACAAATGTTTGTGCATACACACTTGATGATACCAAATATATTTTCTAATCTGAATTCTCTAATCGAGGTGATCACTAACCATCCTGTAAGAAGCGGTGCAAGAAAATAAATTATCCTAGACACCATACTAATGTAAACAGCTTGATAAACACTCTGAAATTCTGTTGAAAATCCAGCCCTGTCGTGGCTGGCGGACGGTCCGCCTGGTTCTGGCGGACGGTCCGCGGAGCGGTTACGGATGGTCCGTGGTCCTGGTGGACTATCCACTGTGCTTGCTGTACCAGGGCCCACGCGCGTTGACTTGGTGTGATCGCGCGGACGGTCCGTGATGCGTCACGGACGGTCCGTAATTTCGCTCAATTTCTCCAGGAGCTAGAGCTGTTTCGAGTAGACGGTCCGGCCTTCTCTGGCGGACTGTCCGTGGGATGGCGGACGGTCCACAGGTGCTTGGCGGACGGTCCGCCAAGCCCCAACGGTCGACTCTGACACACTCTGACAGCGCTTCATAGCCATTGTAATTCAAACGCGGACGGTCCGCGTGGACCATGCGGACGGTCCGCCGTGCACGATCCAGAACGGGTTTTTCCCCAACGGCTAGTTTTGGGGAGAGGGCTATATATACTCACCCCTCACGGGCACGGGGGTCTCTTGGCACTTTTAAAAGCTGAACACTCATTCTAGAGCCCTTGTTTCTCCCCTCTCTCACTCACTTGCTTTGGGATTGCATTTCTTTGTGAGATTGAGAAACTCTAGTGCATTGCATCAAGGATTTGATCATTGTGGCACTAGGATTGCATCGAGCTCGTGGTTGATTTGTTAATCTTGGAGGTTGCCGCCTCCTAGCCGGCTCGGAGCTCGTGATTCCACCGAGCACTTCAAGAAGATTGTGAAGTTGCCATGGAAATTGATTGTGAGAGGTTCTTGTGCTCACCTTGCCGGAGCGGTGAAGAGCAACTTTAGTGGAATCGAGATTTGGA
>BTCW01000051.1:0-27848 GCA_033239725.1 Echinochloa phyllopogon | reverse complement strand
GAATTAGCCCACTTCAACGACCTTTGATGGTTATAAGGGTATCCAAAGTACAAACCTGATGGTTGTTTGTTATCCTAACCATTCTTCCCAACCCTGATACCAATCAGGAAAGGGCTAATTTCTAACAAAGTTTTTCTTTTGTTGATTCCTATTTCGAGGTGTAGTGCTTTTCTCCCCTATGCTGCCTATTGGTACTAGTAGAGTCGGATTGGCCTGTAATACAGAACCTATCCTGTAGGTGTAACCTTTCGCTCAATACTCAAATCTACAATTGAAGCATCTGAGGGCCACATCAATCGAGGATACACGACAGAAGGAATTGTTAGTTCACCTCACCTTCCCCAAGCGTGGGTTTCCTTTACTAATTTTGTTCTCTCTATGCGAACCCCCTCTCTTTCTCGTAAGAATGAAATGTAGGTAGGGCTAAAAAAAAAGAAAAAAAAAGAGTCAAATCGCACCATCTCTATAATAAGTAAATGCCCTTTTTTCCCCGGAGGTTGTCGGAATTATTTGCAATAAAATATTGGCTACAATCGAGGAAGTCTTATCAATGAAATTTCCATTTATACGGGACCTAGGCATAATTCCCAACCCATTCTATATAGAATTCTTTTCATTCTATCACAAAATAACATAAAAACAAAACATTCGATTCTTATAAATCGATCCATATGCTCTAAATGGATAAGAGAGGTATGGATTTTCCGCTCAGCTCAAATTGTGCCCTTTTCCTTCTGTTTGGACAAGAAGAGATATGAAATATTTGACTAAGACTGGATTTTATTCCACTTTCCTATTTCTCAACAATAACTTCTCTCATCAGCTATTTCGCGTTTTCAAAGTCATTAATTGCCCCATACCCTTTTTTATATTTAGATTGTATGGCGTAACGTACCTTATGCAACTAGAATTCTAGGGTTCCTTAATTTTCTTATTCCATAAGAGGAAGTCTTCTATTCTCTTTTTATTTTGGTTTTCCCCAAAGAAAAACTTTTTGAGGGAGCAGAATTCCTAGTAAAAAAAAAAATACAGGATCCTTCCACTTAGATGAAAAGGAATTTTTCCATAGAGCTATGGAATCCCCGAGCTGTTGTGGCTGTACCTGTACTGCAGGAATACGAAAACTCGCTATTCACTCAGTTTATTTTCCATAATAAGATTATGGAGGAGAGATGGCCGAGCGGTTCAAGGCGTAGCATTGGAACTGCTATGTAGACTTTTGTTTACCGAGGGTTCGAATCCCTCTCTTTCCGTTTCTATTAATTCATCAATGTTAGCGATCACAATGTATCAAATTAAATAACAATTTGCTTCCAGCAATAATACCCTTATTTAATAGAAATTCTCTATAGCAAATTACTGTGCTGCGGTATGTAAAATACACATCAAGGAAATAACAAAAAAGAAAAAAGGATCCTAGGGTTAATCTATTTCTGCTAGGTGAACGGGAAAATACGAATTAAGAGCCTTAGGTCGATTTAGTTAGGGGAAAGGGGAAGGGGAAAAAAATTCTATGAACCTTTCCCTTTTTCGTTAAGTTCAAGTCTGGCGAGAGTAATATTCTACAACTAACAACTCATTTACTTTGAGACCGACCCACTTCCTATCTAGAATTTTTTTTTACTAGTCCTTTATATTGCAATGTGTCAACCGTCAAATGCTTTGGCAATTTGCCGGTCGGATGAAGCAATAGAATTTTGAACCAGACGTTTTGATCGTTGGTTATCCTTCGTAGTAATAATATCTCGGGGTTTGCAACGAAAACTTGGTATATCAACTATACGACCATTAACTAAAATATGTCTATGGTTAACTAATTGCCGGGCCCCAGGAATGGTTGAAGCCATACCCAATCGAAAAAAGGATATTATCCAAACGCATTTCAAGTAATTGTAGTAAAACCTGGCCCGTGGATCTTTTTGCTTTTCCGGCGATATGTACATATCTAAGTAATTGGCGTTCTGTCAGACCATAATGAAAGAACGCAATTTCTGTTTTTCTTGAAGACGAATACGATATTGCTCTTTTTTCCCAGAATGGAATTTCTTTTTCTGATTACTTCCGGATTTAGGCGTTTTTCTAGTGAGTCCTGGTAAAGCTCCCAGACGGCGTATTTTTTTTAAACGAGGCCCTCGATAACGGGACATGAAGACTCCTTTTTTATTTTATTGAAATTTCATTTTACACAATAAATTTCATTCTATTTACATTACGGAATACATCGAAATTCAAACTAAATTAAACTAAAAGATAAACAGAGTAAAATTTACTAAAAGTACCACAAAAAATGGAATTTCATCAACATCCGGATTTTTTTTTTGTATATATATTATTTATTTTTATGCTTTGTATCTAGCAAAATTGTAAGGTAGAACGACATAATAGACCCTGGATTTCCCATTTAATTCGGAGAAAAAGAGAAATTCTTGTTCATGGAACATTGATAGAGAAAAAAGCCGACTATCGGATTTGAACCGATGACCCTCGCATTACAAATGCGATGCTCTAACCTCTGAGCTAAGTGGGCTTACATAACAGAAATAGTGTAACAAATAGAAATATATATAGGGAATCTGTAAAATGTCAGATCTTAATTATTAATCTTAATTATTAATCTTAATTATTAATCTTAGTTATTAACTAGTTCGAAATTGGAAGTTCTACTTAGAATTAGGAATTAGAAAAAAAATACTAGAATTTCAAAAAGATAAAGTTAGCTTGATATGCTTAACTAAATGATATTCTTAAATAGGATTCTAGAATTTATTGAACTTTTCTTTTTATTTCTCTAATTCGCAAATGGATTTTTCTAATAGAATCCATTCCAAATTCTATATTGAATTTGATTTCAGATATTTTCAATTTGATATGGCTCAGACGAATAATCTAATGCATATATAAAGAAGAGTATATATGAATAATATAATAAAGAGAAAATGCGAATCTCTTGGCATTTTCATTCGATCGTTATATACATTTTTGATTTGAGATTTTTTGTTTTTTTTTTTATTTAAGGATAAATACTTCACTAAGGAGAAGAAAGAATCATAGCAAATAAAATTTATAATTCAGATTAGAGAAAAAAAGAATGAATATCAAACGTTATAGTATGATTTTGAATGCTCTAAAAAAGGGCAGGGGGGAGGCGGGAGAGAGAAAAACTTTTGGATATATTCATTCCGATTGAATTGCAAATATATCAACGATAGAATCAATTCAATTCTGAATCGCAATAAGCGAGCGGGGTCTCTCAAATAGAGATGAGCTGCTAGACTACATCGAATAATGAATTCAATGATTCAAAAAAAACTAAGAGATGGATGAAATTATACAAGGAATCCTGGTTTCAAAGAAAAGGAAAATGGGGATATGGCGAAATCGGTAGACGCTACGGACTTGATTGTATTGAGCCTTGGTATGGAAACCTGCTAAGTGGTAACTTCCAAATTCAGAGAAACCCTGGAATGAAAAATGGGCAATCCTGAGCCAAATCCCTTTTTTGAAAAAACAAGTGGTTCTCAAACTAGAACCCAAAAGAAAAGGA
This sequence comes from Echinochloa phyllopogon, assembly GCA_033239725.1. Taxonomy (NCBI): domain Eukaryota; kingdom Viridiplantae; phylum Streptophyta; class Magnoliopsida; order Poales; family Poaceae; genus Echinochloa; species Echinochloa phyllopogon. The sequence goes on along the minus strand of BTCW01000051.1, from coordinate 24,304 downwards.
TAGGTGCAGAGACTCAATGGAAGCTGTTCTAACGAATCGAAGTAATTACGTTGTGTTGGTAGTGGAACTCCCTCGAAATTAGAGAAAGAAGGGCTTTATACATCTAATACACACGTATAGATACTGACATAGCAAACGATTAATCACGGAACCCATATCATAATATAGGTTCTTTATTTGATTTTTTTTAGAATGAAATTTGGAATGATTATGAAATAGAAAATTCTGAATTTTTTTAGAATTATTGTGAATCCATTCCAATCGAATATTGAGTAATCAAATCCTTCAATTCATTGTTTTCGAGATCTTTACTTAAAAAAAAAAAAGTGGATTAATCGAACGAGGATAAAGAGAGAGTCCCATTCTACATGTCAATACTGACAACAATGAAATTTCTAGTAAAAGGAAAATCCGTCGACTTTATAAGTCGTGAGGGTTCAAGTCCCTCTATCCCCAAACCTTCTTTTATTCCCTAACCTTATTCCCTAACCATAGTAGTTATCCTTTTTTTCTTTTATCAATGGGTTTAAGATTCATTAGCTTTCTCATTCTACTCTTTCACAAAGGAGTGCGACGAGAACTCAATGAATCTTATGCTATTCATTAAATAGATGATTTCCTTTTTATTAGAGTAGCGGCAAGGAATCTCGATTATTAATTCGATTTTTTAGTCCCTTTAATTGACATAGATGCAAATACTCTACTAGGATGATGCACAAGAAAGGGTCAGGATAGCTCAGTTGGTAGAGCAGAGGACTGAAAATCCTCGTGTCACCAGTTCAAATCTGGTTCCTGGCACAGAAAAAAAAAGGATCTACCAAATAGATATTGATACAAATATCTTGAGATGGATTGGGGTACATATTCATTAATATAGATAGTATAGCGTAAGTAGATAAATCTCTAAACACTTCTTTTTTTCTTTTTAGAAAAGGGTTAAAATCTCTGGTTCTTTTCTTTATGGTATAGATATAGAAAGAGGGGAGATTAGGTGCCCTTTTCTTCATTTTTGCATTTCTTATTAATTTTGTATGCCGCTATTCCGAAGAATGTTTTTTTATTCTTGCTTATCCTACTTTCCTAGTTGTTCTAAGTAATACGCGCGGTACAAAGTTCGTGGTAGGAACTTCTTTGAGTCATTGTATTTTTCTGTTCAGCTTCTACGAAGGAAACGAATATGTGATTTTCCAAATTGGAAAATCGAAATGAAGCCCTTTTTGTTCAGTCTATCTGGACCTTTTTGTATAATATAATAGGAATTAATTAGAATATAATAAGTATTTCGTTTCGTCTAGGAACAGAACGTAAAAATACTCCTTGACTTGAATAAAATCTGGAGTTGTGTTGTATAAGTGAACATGAATTTATTATCATTCAATGAGCATCTTGTATTTCATAGAAATTGGGGGTTATATAGTCCTTACGTAAGGGCCAGCCTATCCAACTTTCAGGCATTAAGATACGTTTAAGACGTGGATGATTATCATAAGAAATTCCCACCATATCATAAGATTCGCGTTCTTGAAAATCAGCACTTCTCCAAACCCAGAAGACAGATGGGATTCTAGGATTATCCTTTTGGGCAAAGACTTTTATGCATACTTCTTCTGGGTTATCTATACCATACTGTATTCTCGTAAGATGATACACGCTAGCTAAAGATCCACCGGGTGCTACGTCATAAGCACATTGGGAACGTAAATAATTGTAACCATATACATATAAAATGACAGCAATGGAATCCCAATCCCCCGCTTTTATTTGTAAAGTCTCTATTCCTCGGTGATCGAAGCCCAAAGATCTATGAACCACCTCATGTTTGACTAGCCAATTAGATAACCAACCCTGTTGCATTGTCTTGATCTATCCCCCTTTGTGTAAATATTTCACATTTCAAATGCAAGTTTGAAAGATTGCACTGCTCTTTCTTTTTCTGCACAAAAGAACCCCTCCTAATTCACTAATTTGTAGGAAGATACTGGACTTTTGGATTTGAAAAAAGTTTCAGAAGATATATCTTCAGAAGATATATCTAAAGTAGATGGTGATTGATAGAGCAATTCTTGTTCGTAAGTTCCTGTGTGAGTACTGCGCCGAACATAAAGCTTGTGACGGGTAGTAAAAGATCGATTTTTCTTTTGACTTTGACATAGAGTTCGATCTTCAACTATTTCTCGCGATATCTTCTTACGAAGTTTTGTTAGGGCATCTATAACAGCCTCTGGTTTAGGTGGGCAACCCGGCAGGTAGACATCCACAGGAATTAACTTATCAACTCCTCGAACAGTACTATAGGAATCCGTACTGAACATTCCCCCCGTAATAGTACAGGCTCCGCATAGCAATGACGTATTTCGGTTCAGGCATTTGCTCATATAATCGCACTAAAGATGGAGCCATTTTCATTGTTACCGTACCAGCTGTTAAAATTAGGTCCGCTTGCCTAGGACTTGATCTTGGTACCAATCCATAACGATCAAAGTCGAATCGTGAGCCTATTAATGAAGCAAATTCAATGAAACAACAACTGGTACCATATAGAAGGGGCCATAAACTGGAGAGTCTTGACCAATTCGAAAGATCGTTTGGTGTAGTTGAAATAACAGAATTGGAACTTGTTTGGTCGAGTAACGGAAACTCAATCAAACTCATAATTGTCTCAATCGAATCGTTTCCTTCTTTTTTTTTTTTTTTGTCTGAATATTCAGTTAAGACCATTCCAAGGCTCCTTTTCGCCATGCATAAACTAAACCAACAACTAGGATAAGCACAAAAATGAAAGCTTCGATAAAAACGGATACACCCAATATGTCGAAACTCATCGCCCAAGGGTAGAGAAAGACCGTTTCCACATCAAAAACAACAAAAACTAGCGCAAACATGTAATAGCGTATTCGGAATTGTAACCAAGCCCCCCCCATGGGTTCTATACCCGATTCATAACTAGAAAGCTTCTCTGGTCCTTCACTAACCGGGGCTAAAAGTCCTGAAATCCAAAATACTAAAATAGGAATAAGGCTTGCTATTATTAGAAATGTCCAAAAAATATCATATTCGTGAAGCAGAAACATAAATATACTCCCATTAATGTGGAATAGGCGGAACTGAATTAGTCAATTCAAGTTGACATGACATTGTCAATTTATCCAGAACTTCTCTCTTTTCTTCGGTGAAACAAGAATCTATTTTGCTCAAACCAAAGGCAAAAAGTGGCTTACTTTAGCCTTTTTTTCTTTTGTAACATGTCTTTCCTTAAGGATTCATCCAATGGAATCCCCACTCCATTTTTTTGGATTTCTCTTCTATTTAGATATGATATAGACCTAATTCTTATACAAAGCCTTTTGCTTCACTTTGTCTCGCTTTCTTCAAAATCTCTAGAAAAAAAAATAATTGCTCCACCCTTTATTTAATGATAGTCAGAGACTATTAAATAAAAAAGAAAATACTTACTACTAATTAGATTAGAACCTAATTAAAATGGGATGACTAATGTATGCATCCTAATGATAATGAGAAGTAATACTAAAAAAAAAAAAGAACTCTATTTCAGAATTATGAAACAGAATATCCAGTTTTATTATTTACTCTTTCTTTTTTTTTTTCTTTCGATTTTATTTAAAGTGGATCGATTTAGATAATGTATATTTGGATAATGTATATATAGTAATATACTTCAAACAAAATAGGAATTCGCAAAATGGAGAAAATCGTTGCAGTCATTATAGGAAAGTATAGGGACTTAGAGCATATCCTATTTGAAGGAGGATGGAATTCAAATCAGTTAAGGAATCCTTCCTTCTATTTTTTTTATCAAAATTCTTTTTTCTTTTCCTATCTCTATGATTTTCGATGAATGAGCCTATGGTAATGCTTTTATCTCTATTCTATGGCGCAATCGACCGTCGAGTCCATAAACAAGTACTAATAAGGAAAAGAAAACTATACTAAAGGAAACATAAGATATTCATCCTAAATCCTAATGAAAAAAAAAAGACGTATATATTAGGGCTATACGGATTCGAACCGTAGACCTTCTCGGTAAAACAGATCAAACGGATTATTATCGAAATGATTCGAACTGTTTCAAAGACCCAACATGCATTTTTATTTTTCTGCATTGGGCTCTTTCATCAACTGATGTAAAGATCAGTTAATCCGCCATAGTTTTTCTTTAGGGAAAGATAATAAGATGGCTCCCTATGCTCTGATTGATTATTTGTCTTATGATCTATCTAGGAGCAATACCAAAGTGTTTCAAAGGAGGATTACCTTGACTTAGGTCTGCCTCCGGCCTAAATTAAATCAACCTAAGTGAAATGGAGTCTCTATCGTTCCGCTGCAAGAGTTTACTATGAGACTTCATACACCTTAAAGTTCATAGAACGAAAAGAAGTTTTTTGGAGGCCCTTATCCTCATTACGCCTAGCATTGAGTGGGCTGGATATTTACCTTATCAATTAGGAAATCAATCGGGGTTCTATTTGATTAAGCACCTGAATTGGCACCTGAATCGGACTGAATCGACTGTTTGTCAGGCTACTGTTCTCCTATTCTTTCGAATCCATGAAGTAAGACATTGATTTTGCAATAAGTTCAATTATGTTCATTGCATAATAAGTTCCCTTGAAAAGCATTGGCGCACGTGTAAGCGAGTTGCTCTACCGAACTGAGCTATAGCCCTTGTCAGAGATATCTTAACATATAGATAATTTCTTGTCAAGATGAATATTCTGTAATGCCAGAGGCTATTCCTTTGATCTGTTTACTATATTGGGTTAACAATAACATAAACATACGATAACAATAACATAAAGATACGAATAAATAGCATAAACATAGCGGTATTGCTTATAAAAAGGATTCGATCTATAATCGATCCAAGTAATGGGGTTTCTTTTGTAGTGATAAATTGCCTACTTAACTCAGTGGTTAGAGTATTGCTTTCATACGGCGGGAGTCATTGGTTCAAATCCAATAGTAGGTAGGTAGGTAGGTAGAAAAATTACTAGATAGCATTGGACTTACTTCGTTTCGCTATCTAATAACTTTTTCTACCCTTCTTTCCTTTTTCCTTGTATCAACGCAACGAAACCTTTGGATTGTCTTCAATTGGATGGAGGAATCCAATTGACAGCCTCGACTCGTATCCTAGCTCGTCTGAGAGCTAGCTTCGCTTCAACCAACTCTTTCGTACCCTCAGCTCTACTCAAGTTAGCTTCGGCTATTTCAAGTGCCTGTTGAGCTTCTTCTGGATCAATGTCACTACCCAGTTCTGCATCATTTCCTAAAATGATGATCTCATTATTAACTATTCTCGCAAAACCACTCCACAGAACCGCCGTTAACCATTGGTCGTCGAGGAGGCGTATTCTCAAAGGACCCATATCTACAGCTGTGTTAATGGGGGCGTGGTTTGGTAATACACCAATTTGGCCACTATTAGTAGCTAAAATGATTTCTTTCACTTCACAATCCCAAATAATTCGTTTAGGAGTCAGTACATAAAGATTTAATTTCATTTCTTCGATTTGCTCTCCTCTTCTAAGTTTATAGCTTTCGTGCTAGCTTCATCGATGTTCCCCACCAAATAAAAAGCCTGTTCGGGTAGGCTGTCTAATTCTCCGGAAAGGATTAGTTGAAATCCCCTAATTGTTTCTGCAAGACCAACATACTTTCCTGGGGAACCGGTAAAAACTTCTGCCACAAAGAACGGTTGTGATAAGAACCGCTCGATTTTTCGTGCTCTTGCTACAGTTAAACGATCCTCTTCCGATAATTCGTCCAACCCAAGAATTGCGATAATGTCCTGAAGTTCTTTGTAACGTTGTAAAGTTTCCTTAACTCTTTGCGCAGTTTCATAATGTTCGTTGCCAACGATCCGAGGCTGTAACATAGTTGAGGTTGAATCTAAAGGATCGACTGCGGGATAAATACCCTTGGAAGCCAATCCTCTGGAAAGTACGGTAGTAGCGTCCAAATGTGCAAATGTTGTGGCAGGAGCAGGGTCGGTCAAATCGTCCGCAGGTACATAAACTGCTTGGATCGAAGTTATGGATCCCTTTTTGGTAGAAGCAATTCTTTCTTGCAAAGAACCCATTTCTGTACTAAGGGTAGGTTGATAACCCACTGCGGAGGGCATTCTGCCTAATAAGGCAGATACTTCCGATCCTGCTTGAACAAAACGAAAGATATTATCTATGAATAAAAGCACGTCTTGCTTATTAACATCTCGGAAATATTCTGCCATAGTTAGGGCAGTTAAACCAACTCTCATACGAGCTCCCGGTGGTTCATTCATTTGGCCATATACTAGAGCTACCTTTGATTCCTCAATATTTTTTTCATTAATTACTCCGGATTCTTTCATTTCCATATAAAGATCATTTCCTTCACGAGTTCGTTCCCCTACTCCGCCAAATACGGATACACCTCCATGAGCTTTAGCAATGTTATTGATTAATTCCATGATGAGTACTGTTTTACCTACTCCTGCCCCCCCAAATAGTCCGATTTTTCCTCCACGTCGATAAGGAGCTAAAAGATCGACTACCTTAATACCCGTTTCAAAGATAGATAATTTCGTATCTAACTCGATAAAGGCAGGCGCAGATCTATGAATAGGGAATGTTGCACTAGTATCTACAGGACCCAAATTGTCAATAGGCTCCCCAAGAACGTTAAAAATTCGTCCGAGAGTAGTTCCGCCGACTGGAACACTGAGAGGAGCTCCCGTGTCAATCACTTCCATTCCTCTCATCAACCCGTCTGTAGCACTCATAGCTACAGCTCTAACTCGATTATTTCCTAATAATTGTTGTACCTCACAAGTCACATTAATTTGCTTATCGGCAGTGTCTCGACTCTTGACTATCAAAGCGTTATAAATATAAGGCAACTTGCCCGGGGGAAAAGTGATATCCAGCACGGGTCCAATAATTTGATCAATACGCCCTGCGCTTTTTTCTTCAATTGTGGAAACCCCGAGACGCGAAGTAGTAGGATTGGTTCTCATAATTATCACATAATTTTCAAAAAAAAAAGGAATTTTTCGAAATTTTTCTTTTTTTTTTTTGTTGAATAATGCCAAATCAAATCAAAAAAATATCCAAAAATCCAAAACTCAAAAGGAAATGAATTAGTTAATTCAATAAAAAAGAAAAGGGGACTAGCACTTGATTTCGTTGCCCAAGCGAATCCCATTCAATTGTTTACTTATGGAATGAGTCCGTTGAAAAGTTCAATCAATCTTTTTTTCATATAAATTTTGCCTTTTGTGAAGGATCTGTGCCTACTCTACCTTCCTATCTAGGACTTCGATATACAAAATATATACTACTGTGAAGCATAGATTGCTGTCAACAGACAATTTTCTTAGTATTTAGGTATTTAGATTCAAAATATCAAAGGGGCCTATTAAGAACTTTAAAAATTGTAAAATAAGGATTAGGGATTGGTTTGGGTTGCGCTATATCTATCAAAGAGTATACAATAATGATGGATTTGGTGAATCAAATCCATGGTTTAATAACGAACCGTGTTAACTTACCATAACAACAACTCAATTTCTATCGAATTCCTATAGTCGAATTCCTATAGGATAGAACGTACACAGGGTGTACGCATTATATATGAATGAAACATATTCATTAACTTAAGCATACTCCTTTTTTTATTATTTAATGAATTGATATTAATTGAATATGTTTTTTTTTTAGATTTTTGTAAAGGTTTCATTTACGCCTAATCCATATCGAGTAGACCCTGTCGTTGTGAGAATTCTTAATTCATGAGTTGTAGGGAGGGACTTATGTCACCACAAACAGAAACTAAAGCAAGTGTTGGATTTCAAGCTGGGGTTAAGGATTATAAATTGACTTACTACACCCCGGAGTACGAAACCAAGGATACTGATATCTTGGCAGCATTCCGAGTAACTCCTCAGCCCGGGGTTCCGCCTGAAGAAGCAGGGGCTGCAGTAGCTGCGGAATCTTCTACTGGTACATGGACAACTGTTTGGACTGATGGACTTACCAGTCTTGATCGTTACAAAGGACGATGCTATCACATCGAGCCCGTTCCTGGGGAGCCAGATCAATTTATCTGTTATATAGCTTATCCATTAGACCTATTTGAAGAGGGTTCTGTTACTAACATGTTTACTTCCATTGTGGGTAACGTATTTGGTTTCAAAGCCCTACGCGCTCTACGTTTGGAGGATCTACGAATTCCCCCTACTTATTCAAAAACTTTCCAGGGTCCGCCTCACGGTATCCAAGTTGAAAGGGATAAGTTGAACAAGTATGGTCGTCCTTTATTGGGATGTACTATTAAACCAAAATTGGGATTATCCGCAAAAAATTACGGTAGAGCGTGTTATGAGTGTCTACGCGGTGGACTTGATTTTACCAAAGATGATGAAAACGTAAACTCACAACCATTTATGCGCTGGAGAGACCGTTTTGTCTTTTGTGCTGAAGCAATTTATAAATCACAAGCCGAAACCGGCGAAATCAAGGGGCATTACTTGAATGCGACTGCAGGTACATGCGAAGAAATGATTAAGAGAGCTGCATTTGCAAGGGAATTAGGGGTTCCTATTGTAATGCATGACTACTTAACTGGAGGATTCACTGCAAATACTACTTTGTCTCATTATTGCCGCGACAACGGCCTACTTCTTCACATTCACCGAGCAATGCATGCAGTTATTGATAGACAGAAGAATCATGGTATTCATTTCCGTGTATTAGCTAAAGCATTGCGTATGTCGGGGGGAGATCATATCCACTCCGGTACAGTAGTAGGTAAGTTAGAAGGGGAACGCGAAATAACTTTAGGTTTTGTTGATTTATTGCGCGATGATTTTATTGAAAAAGATCGTTCTCGTGGTATCTTTTTCACTCAGGACTGGGTATCCATGCCAGGTGTTATACCGGTGGCTTCAGGGGGTATTCATGTTTGGCATATGCCAGCTCTGACCGAAATCTTTGGAGACGATTCCGTATTACAATTTGGTGGAGGAACTTTAGGACATCCTTGGGGGAATGCACCTGGTGCAGCAGCTAATCGTGTGGCTTTAGAAGCCTGTGTACAAGCTCGTAACGAAGGGCGTGATCTTGCTCGTGAAGGTAATGAAATTATCAAAGCAGCTTGCAAATGGAGTCCTGAACTAGCCGCAGCTTGTGAAGTATGGAAGGCGATCAAATTTGAGTTCGAGCCGGTGGATACCATAGATAAGTAGATAAAACTAGATATAAAGAAGTTCTAAATAAAATAAAAAAAAGCAAAATAGAAAGAGAAAAAATCAGTTACGAAATGCAGTAATTCTTCTTTATTCTTCTAATTGATTGCAATTAAATTCGGCTCAATCTTTTTTCTAAAAAAGATTGAGCCGAATTTAATTTAAATAGATCTTGATACGATCATGAGACTTGACAAATCGAGATTCTTCTATTCTATATATCTAGAATATAGAAAGGTATAATACAATAAACAAATATAAATAAAAATATAGTATTATCATACGATAATGGACTCAAATACGCAGTATTTACAGAAAAGAGTCTTCGTTTATTGGGAAAGAATCAATATACTTCTAATGTCGAATCGGGATTCACTAAGACAGAAATAAAGAATTGGGTCGAACTCTTCTTTGGTGTTAAGGTAGTAGCTGTGAATAGCCATCGACTACCCGGAAAGGGTAGAAGAATGGGACCCATTCTGGGACATACAATGCATTACCGACGTATGATCATTACCCTTCAACCGGGTTATTCTATTCCACTTCTACTTTATTAAAATTAAATATTAAATTAAAATGAAATTAAAGTGAAATTAAAAGGTATTCTGAAAGAAATATTTCTTTTATTTTCACAATAGCTTTCTTTTGAATTCAATTTCAAGTTCGATTAGAAGGATAGAAAGGCGATGAGAATGGGAAAAGAAAAATCAAATATTTTTAATTAGTTCCCCTTTTTTGCAATTTTCTTATTATCTATTCTATTCATTTTTTTTATAGATATAGAATACTTTAGTATTCTAAAAAAAATAGTATTCTATACAAAATCTTTATTTTGTAAACTAAAAAAAACAATAGTCAATATTCCTTATAATAGATATACTTAATTATATCATAAGAATCTTAAGATATATTTCGAATAGATAGAAATAGTAAATTTGAATTGAGACACATATTCTATGACAGATTTTAACTTACCCTCTATTTTCGTGCCTTTAGTAGGCTTAGTATTTCCGGCAATTGCAATGGCTTCCTTATTTCTTTATGTGCAGAAAAATAAGATTGTCTAGAAACGACGGAGCCAAATTTTCTTAATGTATTTCCAGGATCATAATACAGATATTTTTTTGTGTAAGTAATATAATATGATAGGGTATGTAGCTCTTTCTACACACAAATGAAAAACGTCTATGGATGCGGATATAGGCTACGAGCATAAATGCGTGCATATGCGTAGCCGAGTATAACGAGTTTTTTTAAGTGGATCCACGAATTCTTTTTGAATAGAAAGTCAATGTATCTAACCAATTTTTTCACAGGAGTACTAGCTACTGAAGGCTATTTCAGAATCAAAAAAAGTAAAGTCAAAATCATTTAGCTTATTCTCTCAATTTCAATTGACCGCTACTGGATTTAGTATCTCTAACATGAATTGGCGATCAGAACACATATGGATAGAACTTCTAAAAGGTTCTCGAAAAAGAGGTAATTTTTTCTGGGCCTGTATTCTTTTTCTAGGTTCATTAGGATTCTTAGCGGTTGGGGCTTCCAGTTATCTTGGTAAGAATATGATATCGGTACTTCCATCTCAACAAATTCTTTTTTTTCCACAGGGGGTCGTGATGTCTTTCTACGGAATCGCGGGCCTATTCATTAGCTCCTATTTGTGGTGCACTATTTTGTGGAATGTAGGCAGTGGTTATGACCGATTCGATAGAAAAGAGGGAATAGTGTGCATTTTTCGTTGGGGATTCCCTGGAATAAAACGTCGCATCTTCCTTCGATTCCTCGTGCGGGATATCCAATCAATTAGAATTCAGGTTAAAGAGGGTCTTTATCCTCGTCGTATCCTTTATATGGAAATCCGGGGCCAGGGGGTCATTCCCTTGACTCGTACTGATGAGAAGTTTTTTACTCCACGAGAAATTGAACAAAAAGCTGCCGAATTGGCCTATTTCTTGCGCGTACCAATTGAAGTATTTTGAGTACCAATTGCAATTTTTTGCAATTGTAAGGGGATTTTTGAGTATTTATCTAAAGGAAGGAACAAACGAGGATAAGAGAAAATAGCTTCTAATTTGTTTTGTCCAAGTGAGATATATGGCATAATATTCTTCCTTTTTTATCTGAAAGGCCTTTTTTTTTAATTTCTCTATTTCACTCCATTTAGATCTAAGAAAGAACCCAATACAATTAAATTCCATATACAAAAAGAGAAATAGATACAAACACAAGGTCTCAAACCTTGTTATAGAATTTTTGCTTCAAAGAAAAGAAATATCATATATATTCAGCGAATGAAATAGAGTCGGCGAATGAAGCGGATTCATTAACAACTCAATTTACAGATCAAAAATGAAAAAAAAGAAAGCATTGCCTTCCTTCCTATATCTTGTATTTATCGTACTTTTGCCCTGGGGAGTCTCTTTCTCTTTTAACAAATGTCTGGAACTTTGGATTAAGAATTGGTGGAATACCAGGCAATCCGAAACTTTCTTAACTGATATTCAAGAGAAAAGGATTCTAGAAGGATTCATAGAATTAGAAGAACTTTTTCTCTTGGACGAAATGATAAAAGAGAAACCGAAGACACATGTACAAAAACCTCCTATAGGAATACACAAGGAAATAATACAATTGGCCAAAATAGATAATGAGGATCATCTCCATATCATTTTGCATTTCTCAACAAATATAATCTGTTTGGCTATTCTAAGTGGTTCTTTTTTTCTGGGTAAAGAAGAACTTGTCATTTTGAATTCTTGGGTTCAGGAATTTTTCTATAACTTAAATGACTCAATAAAAGCTTTTTTTATTCTTTTAGTTACTGATTTTTTTGTTGGATTTCACTCCACCCGCGGTTGGGAACTACTAATTCGTTGGGTCTACAACAATCTTGGATGGGCTCCTAACGAGCTAATTTTTACCATTTTTGTTTGTAGTTTTCCTGTGATTCTAGACACGTGTTTGAAATTTTGGGTCTTTTTTTGTTTAAACCGTCTATCTCCTTCACTTGTAGTCATTTATCATTCAATTAGTGAAGCATAAACTCACTCATTTGATTTCCTAATATTTTTCCTAATATTAATCAAATTAGCATATTTCTTCCTTTAGAAAGAAAGTCTTTTCCTTTTTAGCAAAATTCTTTCTATTTCTACCTGCTCAAGGTATTCATCATTCCAGTACAACTGTTGCAGTAGAATGACAACAGACTCACTCGTGTATAGGGAACTAGATTAGCTTAGCTACCTATCTAATTTATTGTAGAAATTCCGGGATCCGCGATTGGACATGGAAAATAGAAATACTTTTTCTTGGTTAAAGGAACAGATGATTCGATCGATTTCTGTATCGATCATGATATACGTAATAACTTGCACATCTATTTCAAATGCATATCCCATTTTTGCGCAGCAGGGTTATGAAAACCCGCGGGAAGCAACTGGACGAATTGTATGTGCCAATTGCCATTTAGCTAATAAGCCTGTGGATATTGAAGTTCCCCAAGCAGTGCTTCCTGATACTGTATTTGAAGCAGTTCTTCGAATCCCTTATGATATGCAACTGAAACAAGTTCTTGCTAATGGTAAAAAGGGAGGGTTGAATGTGGGTGCTGTTCTTATTTTGCCCGAGGGATTCGAATTAGCGCCGCCCGACCGTATTTCTCCTGAGTTGAAAGAAAAGATAGGAAACTCTCTCTTTTCAGAGTTATCGTCCCAATAAAAAAAATATTCTTGTGATAGGCCCTGTTCCCGGTAAGAAATATAGTGAAATTGTCTTTCCTATTCTTTCTCCCGATCCCGCTACGAAAAAAGACGTTCATTTCTTAAAATATCCCATATATGTAGGGGGAAACCGAGGAAGGGGACAGATCTATCCTGATGGTAGCAAGAGTAACAATACGGTCTATAATGCTACGTCAACGGGTATAGTAAAAAAAATACTACGTAAAGAAAAGGGGGGATATGAAATATCCATAGTCGATGCGTCGGATGGACGCCAAGTGATTGATATTATACCTCCCGGGCCAGAACTTCTAGTTTCAGAGGGGGAATCGATCAAGCTTGATCAACCATTAACAAGCAATCCTAATGTAGGAGGGTTTGGTCAGGGGGATGCAGAAATAGTGCTTCAGGATCCATTGCGCGTCCAAGGCCTTTTGTTCTTCTTCGCATCTGTTATTTTGGCACAAGTTTTTTTGGTTCTCAAAAAGAAACAGTTTGAAAAGGTTCAATTGTACGAAATGAATTTCTAGATCCCGGGATTTCTTACGATCAAGTTAGAAAAAAGCCTCGATTTCTGGAATTCCTTATTTCTATCTCATGCAAAAGAAGAGGATCCAAGGCAGAGGCGAGAACAATAAAAGGAGCAAGTCCTTTTAGGAGGAATTGAGGGTCTTCTTAATCCTCTATTGGGCACAAGAAAAAGGCATTTTTGCCTTTTTCTTGTGTCGATTCTTCTTTTCTTGTATCGAAGTAAGAATCATTTTTCTTCTTATTTGTTTTGTCAAAGATTACTATTTATTCTTTATTCGGGTCTATCTTTTGGACTTCCTTTGTTTAGGTTCGGTCGCGGTAGTGGACAAACGGAGGGAAAGAAAGTATGGCGGGGGGCAAATTTCTTGTGAGCAAATAGAATTGCTTGACTTTTTCAATTAAGTTCAACTTCGGACTTACAGAAATTTTGTAAAAAAAAATGTATACCCACCCGTTGAAGGGTGGTTTTTATTTTTAGGCTAGTTGAGTAGTTTTGATTAAGGTTTTATTAGTTTATTACTCTAAATTAAATCAATGATTTGCAGGATACTTCCTTCATGGAATAAAATACTGGATCCTCTTCCCTCTTTCTTGTTGCTTCATAAGAGTGAATCCATTTTATGGGCGAAAGGCAGTTAAATCGACCAATGGATTGCTTCACTAACATCATTAACAAGCAAAAGAATAACTAGAGGGATTCTAACCATCAGAGCAAAGGTTTTCTCTTTGTTATTTTGACAAATAGAAATTAGGTAACCCATTTCTAGATTATGGAATAAAATCGCGTTATAACAATAAGAATTCCGCGGGCCCCTTCCGCTCTAATCAGATAAAGGGAGGTAAGGACCCGCTAAGTTCCTACTTTTTCATGTTTACAATCTGGATCCTCCGATTACTATAGAGATGAACCCAATCCAGAATAAGAACCGTAAAAGAAAACACCTATTAAACCAATCACAAGAATACCAGTTACAGTACCTATCAGCCAAAGAGGAATTCTTCCAGTAGTATCGGCCATTTCCCCTACTTTCCTCCACATTTTCTCAAGTGGTCATGCTAGAGACAAAAACAGTCATGGATAGTTATAAGGATGGTATCCTTCCAAATGGGATAAGAGAATTCTTACTACTCTCTTTCTTTCTCTCAATTGAAAAAGTAATTGGAAAATAAAACAGCAAGTACAAAAATGAGTAATAAACCCCAGTATAGGCTGGTACGATTCAATTCAACATTTTGTTCATTCGGGTTTGATTGTGTCATAGTTCTATAGTTGGAATTTGGTTTATCGTTGGATGAACTGCATTGCTGATATTGATCCCAAGAAAAAAACCGTGGGTACAGCTAATCCGTGAACAGCCAGCCATCGCACTGTAAAAATAGGATAGGTTCGATCTATGGTCATTGGGGGCCTCCTAAAAGGATCTACTAAATTCATCTAGTTGTTCTAAAGAATCGAAACGGTCGGTTATTAATGGAATTCCTTGTCGGCTTTCCGTGAAATACTCGTTTGGTCGAGGACTTCCAAACACGTCATAAGCTAAACCCGTACTGACAAATAACCAACCCGCAATGAATAGGGAAGGTATAGTAATGCTATGAATAACCCAGTATCGAATACTGGTAATAATATCAGCAAAAGAACGTTCTCCCGTGCTTCCAGACATGCTGAGCTCCCCAAATTTTTGTACATTCAAAAAAGGAATTGATTCCGTAAAAGATGGGATCCACCAGTAAATAGAAAATTACTGATATTTCATCCTTGTGAGATTGTCAATTTTGTACCAAAGGTGTATTTTGAGTATACCGAATTAGTATAGCTATCCTTCCTATGGCACAGCAATCCAGCTTTGCTTGGTTCCGAAACAGAATTCTTTTTTTCTCTTCGTTGTTCCTTGTCTATAGGGAAATTACATGTTATTCAAGGCATCAATAGAACCCCACAATTTTTTTTTGGTCCTACTTATTTTCATTGTCTTCGGAATAGTAGAATAATTAAATTTGGAATAGCGGCCAAGATCTTGGAAAAACCTAAGTTAATGATCAATAAGATAAAGAATTTAGGAAGGATATTCTCATATTAACGCAATACAAGGATAAGTATATGCAAAATCGATCCCTTTTTAGTTAAAAGTTTTATTCGAAGCGAACCTTTCCCTTTAAGGAATTAAATTGGTTAGCATAAAAAAATATCTAATAAATAGAAAATCGAATAGTGGATAATCCGTTATGAACGAAACGGAATACATTCTTTGAAGAATCAAGATTCGTAATCAATCCTTGTCTTGTTTGTTGGATTAGGTTTCACTTTCTTGACCAAACAGCAAGCATGGAACTTTATGAAAAGAACTTAAAAGAAAAGGATAATTGAAACAATTTCGAATCAACTTTGGTTGGGGTTCAAAAAACGAATAAAAATAAATAAAAATAAAGTAAATTCAAGGAAGAGTTCCCTTTTTCAGGGGGCCCTTCGGGGGTCGTGGAATGCTTTTCTTCTCCTCTTATTCCATATGGAATACAATGAGTTAAAATAAGAAAGAATAGGGGAATATTTGACCGTTTGCTCCAAAAATTGGATGAAATCCATCCTATTGAAAAAGAAATAATCCGAAATACAAAGAACTTTTTTCAAATTAAATTCTTTATTAATCTTTTATTCCAAAATTCCCCCGAAAATCCAATTTCATTTTTCAATGGGATTAGATGATCTAGTTTTTAATATTATTACTTTACTTAACTGACAAATTCCACAACAAATCTCTTGATTCGGAATTAGGGACTCATGTCCCGTCTGATGAATCGATTTTCTTTTTTTTTTTACTTTTGTATCTCACTCTATCTTGTTTTTTAGTATTATCTAAAATAACTGATGAATTATGAATTTTCCATAACTTAGGTAAGTGCTTTACCAACATATGTAGTGTAGTAAAAAAATAAATAGAATTTAACCCCTTCATGCTTACTATAACTAGTTATTTCGGTTTTCTACTGGCTGCTTTAACTATAACCCCAGCTCTATTTATTGGCTTGAACAAAATACGTCTTATTTGAAATAAATTGAATGAATAAGTCAGAAAAGAAGAATCTTTCTTTTGGATTCCTGGTATTCTAGACTCTTTTCCACACTAATTACCAATTCTTTTCTTGGTCATTGAGATTCGTGGATAATTTAGACTATTATTTAGAGATAGATCGTACCTCTTTTTTTTTATCCCCTCGAACAAATCAAATCGAAATGATTGAAGTTTTTCTATTTGGAATCGTCTTAGGCCTAATTCCTATTACTTTAGCGGGATTATTCGTGACTGCGTATTTGCAATACAGGCGTGGGGATCAGTTGGATCTTTGATTGAGTAATATTTCTTTTTTGATTGACCTCCTCTCTTCTCTGGTCTGGAGGAGGTCAAATTGGAGTTGCAATTCTACTTTGTTTTTTTTTAGTTTTTTTACTGTGTTTCGACATAAGATATATGGAATCACGCTCTGTAGGATTTGAACCTACGACATCGGGTTTTGGAGACCCGCGTTCTACCAAACTGAACTAAGAGCGCTTTCAAAACAAAAAGAAAATCCTTTTCTACTCCTAACGTGTCTCACGTCCGTATAGTATCCACAAATTCAAGTTATACCCACTTTAATCGATCTCCCCGCTACTGCCCATAAAGAAGAGAGAATTAATAGGTAGGGATGACAGGATTTGAACCTGTGACATTTTGTACCCAAAACAAACGCGCTACCAAGCTGCGCTACATCCCTTTTCCAAATTGTTGTACAATGCCATTGTACATAAATCCTTTCTTGTTTTCCACATCGTAATTTTCTTCTATTTCTCTATCTATATAGAACTTTCTTGTCATTTCTTGTTTTTGGTCTCATATAATCAAGGAAGGGTATACATCTAAAATCCAGTCGAATTTCACCTATAAAAGAAGGATTCCTATTTCTTAGTAATGTATAGGAAGAGGGGGTCATCTTTTTTAGGGATAGGAAAATCTCATTTATTATGATTCATTCTATATATATAGAATATTGATTTTGTTTTTTTAGTTAGGAATTTCGCCTAAACAAAAGAAATACAAAGGATCTTGGGCAAGAGTATCTGATCATATATGTATTCCAATACGGAAGGAGGATTTTCAATGCGGGATATAAAAACATATCTCTCTGTAGCACCCGTGCTAAGTACTCTATGGTTTGGGGCTTTAGCAGGTTTATTGATAGAAATCAATCGTTTATTCCCAGATGCTTTGTCATTCCCTTTTTTTTAATTCTTCCTATGCGAGAGATAGAATTCTTCGTGACATGACGAAGATTTTACCTTTTTGAATTCTTTTTTAGTATATTTTGAGAAGCAAAAAGAAAGAAAAGATAGATAAGGATTGTATTCTTTAATTATTTCTCCATTTTTTATTACTTAATTTACCAATTTCAAAAATTTTGTATTCTATTGGATTGGATTCGTTAGAGAATTCGAAGAATTACAACAAAATCTTTAGAAATCCCATTTTTAGTTAGGAATTTCTATGGATTTTATTCTTCTTCTTTGGATTCAAAATAGAAGAATAAAAGAATAGGTATAAAAATTAAGTTAAGTCGATCCAAAAAGGAAAGGAGGTTCATGGCCAAGGGCAAAGATGTTAGAATCCGAGTTATTTTGGAATGTATTAATTGTGTTCGAAAGGGTACCAATAAGGAGTCGACAGGGATTTCTAGATATAGTACTCAAAAGAATCGCCACAATACACCCGGACAATTAGAATTAAGAAAATTTTGTCGTTATTGTCGCAAGCATACGACTCATAATGAAATAAAGAAATAGGAGCATCGTGTGTTCAATTTTCCAAAGAACAGAAAGAGTAAGAACTTCTTATTAAATATATAGAACATAGATGGAATACAAAATACAAATCAACTCGTCTGATTTTAGGTAGATATTATTTCATATGTATCGAGGTTTTATATTTTTATATATAGTATATAAATCAAATAATATATGGACCAAAGAAAGACTGCTTCTTCTGGATCCCAAATTAATAAAATAAAGAAATCCATTTTTTTATTTTCAAATTTTTATTTTAAATAAGGAATAAATCATGTATATATCTAAACAACCTTTTCGTAAATTTAAGCAACCCTTTCGTAAATCCAAACAAACTTTTCATAAATCAAAGCAACCTTTTCGTAAATTCAAACAACCTTTTCGTAAATCCAAACAACCTTTTCGTAGGCGTTCTCGAATAGGCCCGGGGGATCGAATTGATTATAGAAACATGAGTTTAATTAATCGATTTATTAGTGAACAAGGAAAAATATTATCCAGACGAATAAATAGATTAACCTTGAAACAACAACGATTAATTACTCTTGCTATAAAACAGGCTCGTATTTTATCTTTCTTACCATTTCGTAACTATGAGAATGAGAAGCAATTTCAAGCCCAGTCAATTTCAATAATTACAGGTCCTAGACACAGAAAAAATAGACCTATTCCTCAATTAACACAAAAGTTTAATTCCAATCGAAACTTAAGAAACTCCAACCAGAATTTAAGAAACAACAATCGAAACTTAAGTTCCGATTGTTGATGTTTTATTCGAAAGGGTCAGACTCATATATAAAGAAAGTAATCCAGTTTTGATTCTTGTGTTTGTTATAAGAAAGAAAAATGGGAAAAAAGAAATAGTTTTTTTATTTATTGCAACATGCTCGTTGATTCCTACCACTTAATCCTAATTTATTGTATCTTCCCGGAGTTCCCTCTCCGGGAATTCGGTTTTAATTATTCCTGTATATTACTTTATTTATTCCTTTAATTGATGGTCTTTATTTTATTGGAAATCGTGTAAAGATTATTTGGATTTGATACAGCTACTTGTGCAAGCATTTTACGATTAAGAATCAATTCCTTCTTGTACAGATTGTGTATTAATTTACTATAACTATCGAATACGTTATATACCCGTGTTGCTGCGTTTATCCGAGTGATCCACAAACGACGAAAATCCCTCTTTTGCCTGCCTCTATCTCGATGAGAAGAAACAAAAGCTCTTCTTACTTGTTGAGTAATCATTCGATTAAGTCTTAAATGAGCCCCTCTAAAGTTTGAGGCAAATGAACGCATTTTTGTTCGTCGTCTCCGAGCTATATATCCTCGCGGAACTCTGGTCATTGAATCAAATTAACCTTAATGAATAACTAATGATTTCTCTTCTTTTCTTTTAACCCAGTTTTTTCCCATTAATAACAAAACGGATTATTCCGATATATAAAATATAAATTCCAATGGCTTTTGCTACTATAACCTTCCCAACCACGATTTTTATTCTATTCTCTTCAGTTATTTCGCATAGAAATAACAAATTCTAACGATATTAAAAAAACAGTGGGTTCCATCGTTTCTATGGTTCCCTTTTAAACGGCGAGGCCCTCTCTATACACCGGAGCCCTTTCTTTCATTTCATCAAAAGGTATTGTGAACTTGTATAGTTCACATTCTTTGGCTCTACCTATCCATTATAGAGTAAATAGCTCTTTTCACAATAAGAGTTATTCATACAGTAACGGTATTTAATTATGAAAGTTGGCTAAGTTGCTGGCCCTTTAGTCCGTTCTTTTAAGATAAAGGAGCAGAAACCTTTTTCTTTTTATTACTATTTCCTCCGCTTAATGGATAACCATTTACTACCAATGGAGGAATTGCTTCTTCCAATTCCAATCTAGATGATTGAATTTGCATCACATCAAAGGAAACCATAAATTCCATATACCATAGAAATCTATGGATAGAGCTTCTCTATCCTATTCATTGGTACCGATCATGGATACTTCAAAAATTTTCTTATTTGTTTGAACTCATGATCTGAACGAGTCGCACATACACCCTAGCACATGTTCCTCGACGCTGAGGACATCCCTTAAGCGCGGCCGATTTTCTAGCATTTCGTATTGGCTGTCTTGCATTTCTAATAAGTTGTTTAACCGTTGGCATGTCGTATGTATATAGAAAAAATGGATTGGTTTAGATCGATCTTAACCTGATGATCCATCATCATGAAGTATTTCTATTTTCTATAAAATAGCATAAAACCCGAATTTAGGTTTGAAATAAATTTTAAAGAAATCCAGCCACTACCAATCCTTAAACATTTCTGGAAACCACACAGGATCCGTATCGCAGTGCTCGTCAATCATTTCATCCCCTACAATATCGACAAGTCCATAAGCTTTGGCTTCGTCTGCTGACATAAAAACATCCCTTTCCATGTCTTCGGATACAACCCAAAAAGGCTTGCCTGTTCTTAGTGCATAAACCCTTGTGATCATTTCGCGAACTTTGTGTAACTCTTCCACTTCTAGTAAAAATTCTGATGCCCTTGTCCGATAATAAGCACTAGCAGGTTGGTGAAGCATAATCCTAGCGTGAGGGAATGCTATACGCTTGGTGGGTTCTCCTCCAAGGAGAATGAAGGAGGCCATGGACGCGGCTATTCCGAGGCATATTGTATATATATCAGGTGTCACCGTTTGCATCGTATCAAAAATCGCCATTCCTGAGATTAGCCACCCGCCAGGGGAGTTTATAAACAAAAAAATATCGCTAATTCCATCTTCTATACTGAGATATACCATCAGACCCGTAATATGATTCGTGATCTCGCAACGAATCTCTTGACCTAAAAAAAGTGTCCTTTCTCGATACATAACATTGTATAAGTCAACCCAAGTCGCTTCTTCATCTCCAGGAATCCGGTAAGGTACTTTTGGAACACCAATGGGCATATTAGATTAATATTATTAAATTTAAGTAAGAAAACTACACTTTAATATGGAAACGTAAGAATGGAAGAGAAAGAAAGAATCCACAGTTTATTATCTTCATTTTTTCTTATTCTATAAGAATACTATAGATTCTATGAATACATAGATTGAAATAATACATAGATTGAAAGATTAGAAGGTAAGACAGATTGAATAAAGAAAAAGGAATCCGTGATTCGAATGATAAACAAAGAGGGATTAAGGATCTATTTTTCATTTTTCCAAATAGCCCAAGCTACCCATTGCATATTGGCACTTATCGAGTATAGAATAGATCTGCTTCTCTTTCTTCTTACAAACAGAATTGGCTTGTTATTTTTAATGGAATGAAATAAATATTCACGCTTTCTGACATAGAATCCCCTGGAAGGGTTAGGTACATAGGATATGTATGGATTGTTTTTTCCAATGCGATAAAATAAAGCGACATCGTGTCTATTTTTCTTTGCTAAAGGGGTATTTCCATGGGTTTGCCTTGGTATCGTGTTCATACTGTCGTATTGAATGATCCGGGTCGATTGCTTTCGGTGCATATAATGCACACAGCTCTAGTTTCTGGTTGGGCCGGCTCGATGGCTTTATACGAATTAGCGGTTTTTGATCCCTCTGATCCTGTTCTGGATCCAATGTGGAGACAAGGTATGTTCGTCATCCCCTTCATGACTCGTTTAGGAATAACCAATTCGTGGGGTGGTTGGAGTATTTCAGGAGGAACTGTAACGAATCCGGGTATTTGGAGTTATGAAGGTGTGGCAGGTGCGCATATTGTGTTTTCTGGCTTGTGTTTCTTGGCAGCTATCTGGCATTGGGTATATTGGGACCTAGAAATATTCTGTGATGAGCGGACGGGAAAACCTTCTTTGGATTTGCCCAAGATCTTTGGAATTCATTTATTTCTTGCAGGGGTGGCTTGTTTTGGCTTTGGTGCATTTCATGTAACGGGTTTATATGGCCCCGGGATATGGGTGTCCGATCCTTACGGACTAACTGGAAAAGTACAAGCTGTAAATCCTGCGTGGGGTGCAGAAGGTTTTGATCCTTTCGTTCCGGGAGAATAGCTTCGCATCATATTGCGGCGGGTACATTGGGCATATTAGCAGGCCTATTCCATCTTAGTGTCCGTCCGCCACAACGTCTATACAAAGGATTACGTATGGGTAATATTGAAACTGTACTTTCCAGTAGTATCGCTGCTGTTTTTTTTGCTGCTTTCGTAGTTGCCGGAACTATGTGGTATGGATCGGCAACTACCCCAATCGAATTATTTGGGCCTACTCGTTATCAGTGGGATCAGGGATACTTTCAGCAAGAAATATATCGAAGAGTTAGCGATGGGTTAGCCGAAAACCTTAGTTTGTCAGAAGCTTGGTCTAAAATTCCCGAAAAATTAGCCTTTTATGATTATATTGGTAATAATCCGGCAAAAGGGGGATTATTCAGAGCAGGCTCAATGGACAATGGGGATGGAATAGCTGTTGGATGGTTAGGACATCCTGTCTTTAGAGATAAAGAAGGACGCGAGCTTTTTGTACGTCGTATGCCTACTTTTTTGAAACATTTCCGGTAGTTTTGGTAGATGAGGAGGGAATTGTGAGAGCGGACGTTCCTTTTAGAAGAGCAGAATCAAAATATAGTGTTGAACAAGTAGGCGTAACAGTGGAGTTCTATGGTGGCGAACTTAATGGAGTAAGTTATTCTGATCCTGCTACTGTAAAAAAATATGCCCGGCGTGCTCAATTAGGGGAAATTTTTGAATTAGATCGAGCTACTTTGAAATCAGATGGTGTTTTTCGCAGCAGTCCAAGGGGTTGGTTCACTTTTGGTCATGCTACCTTTGCTTTGCTCTTCTTTTTCGGACACATTTGGCATGGAGCTCGAACCTTGTTTCGAGATGTTTTTGCTGGTATTGATCCAGACTTGGATGCTCAAGTGGAATTTGGAACATTCCAAAAAGTTGGAGATCCAACTACAAGGAGACAGACAGCCTGATACCACATTGCTATGGTATCTTTCACCTCTCTTTTTTGATTTGACATGAGAAACATCTCTTGTCCTTTCTTTGACTCTTTTTCTTTTTTTATATGGGAAATGATCCCAAATGATAAGTGAATAGGTGTGGAAGTTATAATTGTAAATAAACCAGGATCGAATCTATGGAAGCATTGGTTTATACGTTCCTTTTAGTTTCGACTTTAGGGATAATTTTTTTCGCTATCTTCTTCCGAGAACCACCTAAGGTTCCGACTAAAAAATGAAATAATTTAATTGAAGGAAATAAATAATTTCATTGAAGTAAGAAGTCCCCCAGAGGGGAGACTTCTTACTTCAATTAGTCCCCGTGTTCTTCGAATGGATCTCTTAATTGTTGAGAGGGTTGCCCAAACGCGGTATATAAGGCATACCCAGTAAAGCTTACAAGTAAACCAGATATGGAGATGGCGACTAAAGTTGCTGTTTCCATTTTTATAGAATTTCAAGATTACAATGGATCTATGAAAAGATCGTGTATTTACAACTACAACGGAATAGTATACAAAGTCAACACCAATGATTAAATAGAATTTATGGCTACACAAACCGTTGAAGATAGTTCTAGACCTAAGCCAAAACGGACTGGCGCAGGTAGTTTATTGAAACCCCTGAATTCGGAATATGGGAAAGTCGCTCCGGGTTGGGGGACTACTCCTTTTATGGGGGTCGCAATGGCTTTATTCGCGATATTCCTATCTATCATTTTAGAAATTTATAATTCTTCTGTTTTACTGGACGGAATTTTAACGAATTAGGTTTTTACTAACTAAAACTATGAAGTCATAGTTTTTCCATCCAAAAAAAGCCTTTCTACTTTAAGCTCCACATTTCTAGACATTCTGGTAGTTCGATCGTGGATTTTTTTGTTTCGGTATCTCTGGAATATGAGTGTGTGACTTGTTAGAATTGATCCTATTGATAATACATAGAAAGGCCTGTTATCTCTATCAAGATGATTCTA
>BTCW01000050.1:0-35064 GCA_033239725.1 Echinochloa phyllopogon | reverse complement strand
CTAGAATCCTATTTAAGAATATCATTTAGTTAAGCATATCAAGCTAACTTTATCTTTTTGAAATTCTAGTATTTTTTTTCTAATTCCTAATTCTAAGTAGAACTTCCAATTTCGAACTAGTTAATAACTAAGATTAATAATTAAGATTAATAATTAAGATTAATAATTAAGATCTGACATTTTACAGATTCCCTATATATATTTCTATTTGTTACACTATTTCTGTTATGTAAGCCCACTTAGCTCAGAGGTTAGAGCATCGCATTTGTAATGCGAGGGTCATCGGTTCAAATCCGATAGTCGGCTTTTTTCTCTATCAATGTTCCATGAACAAGAATTTCTCTTTTTCTCCGAATTAAATGGGAAATCCAGGGTCTATTATGTCGTTCTACCTTACAATTTTGCTAGATACAAAGCATAAAAATAAATAATATATATACAAAAAAAAAATCCGGATGTTGATGAAATTCCATTTTTTGTGGTACTTTTAGTAAATTTTACTCTGTTTATCTTTTAGTTTAATTTAGTTTGAATTTCGATGTATTCCGTAATGTAAATAGAATGAAATTTATTGTGTAAAATGAAATTTCAATAAAATAAAAAAGGAGTCTTCATGTCCCGTTATCGAGGGCCTCGTTTAAAAAAATACGCCGTCTGGGAGCTTTACCAGGACTCACTAGAAAAACGCCTAAATCCGGAAGTAATCAGAAAAAGAAATTCCATTCTGGGAAAAAAGAGCAATATCGTATTCGTCTTCAAGAAAAACAGAAATTGCGTTTTCATTATGGTCTGACAGAACGCCAATTACTTAGATATGTACATATCGCCGGAAAAGCAAAAAGATCCACGGGCAGGTTTTACTACAATTACTTGAAATGCGTTTGGATAATATCCTTTTTCGATTGGGTATGGCTTCAACCATTCCTGGGGCCCGGCAATTAGTTAACCATAGACATATTTTAGTTAATGGTCGTATAGTTGATATACCAAGTTTTCGTTGCAAACCCCGAGATATTATTACTACGAAGGATAACCAACGATCAAAACGTCTGGTTCAAAATTCTATTGCTTCATCCGATCCGGGCAAATTGCCAAAGCATTTGACGGTTGACACATTGCAATATAAAGGACTAGTAAAAAAAATTCTAGATAGGAAGTGGGTCGGTCTCAAAGTAAATGAGTTGTTAGTTGTAGAATATTACTCTCGCCAGACTTGAACTTAACGAAAAAGGGAAAGGTTCATAGAATTTTTTTCCCCTTCCCCTTTCCCCTAACTAAATCGACCTAAGGCTCTTATTCGTATTTTCCCGTTCACCTAGCAGAAATAGATTAACCCTAGGATCCTTTTTTCTTTTTTGTTATTTCCTTGATGTGTATTTTACATACCGCAGCACAGTAATTTGCTATAGAGAATTTCTATTAAATAAGGGTATTATTGCTGGAAGCAAATTGTTATTTAATTTGATACATTGTGATCGCTAACATTGATGAATTAATAGAAACGGAAAGAGAGGGATTCGAACCCTCGGTAAACAAAAGTCTACATAGCAGTTCCAATGCTACGCCTTGAACCGCTCGGCCATCTCTCCTCCATAATCTTATTATGGAAAATAAACTGAGTGAATAGCGAGTTTTCGTATTCCTGCAGTACAGGTACAGCCACAACAGCTCGGGGATTCCATAGCTCTATGGGAAAAATTCCTTTTCATCTAAGTGGAAGGATCCTGTATTTTTTTTTTTACTAGGAATTCTGCTCCCTCAAAAAGTTTTTCTTTGGGGAAAACCAAAATAAAAAGAGAATAGAAGACTTCCTCTTATGGAATAAGAAAATTAAGGAACCCTAGAATTCTAGTTGCATAAGGTACGTTACGCCATACAATCTAAATATAAAAAGGGTATGGGGCAATTAATGACTTTGAAAACGCGAAATAGCTGATGAGAGAAGTTATTGTTGAGAAATAGGAAAGTGGAATAAAATCCAGTCTTAGTCAAATATTTCATATCTCTTCTTGTCCAAACAGAAGGAAAAGGGCACAATTTGAGCTGAGCGGAAAATCCATACCTCTCTTATCCATTTAGAGCATATGGATCGATTTATAAGAATCGAATGTTTTGTTTTTATGTTATTTTGTGATAGAATGAAAAGAATTCTATATAGAATGGGTTGGGAATTATGCCTAGGTCCCGTATAAATGGAAATTTCATTGATAAGACTTCCTCGATTGTAGCCAATATTTTATTGCAAATAATTCCGACAACCTCCGGGGAAAAAAGGGCATTTACTTATTATAGAGATGGTGCGATTTGACTCTTTTTTTTTCTTTTTTTTAGCCCTACCTACATTTCATTCTTACGAGAAAGAGAGGGGGTTCGCATAGAGAGAACAAAATTAGTAAAGGAAACCCACGCTTGGGGAAGGTGAGGTGAACTAACAATTCCTTCTGTCGTGTATCCTCGATTGATGTGGCCTCAGATGCTTCAATTGTAGATTTGAGTATTGAGCGAAAGGTTACACCTACAGGATAGGTTCTGTATTACAGGCCAATCCGACTCTACTAGTACCAATAGGCAGCATAGGGGAGAAAAGCACTACACCTCGAAATAGGAATCAACAAAAGAAAAACTTTGTTAGAAATTAGCCCTTTCCTGATTGGTATCAGGGTTGGGAAGAATGGTTAGGATAACAAACAACCATCAGGTTTGTACTTTGGATACCCTTATAACCATCAAAGGTCGTTGAAGTGGCTAATTCCTCTAAATAGGAGGCGTTGAGAACAAAGAAATTCTTGGAGCTATCATTTTCCTCTAGCATTAATAGAATTCATTGGTGTTAAGAAAAACCTCTTGGGGGAAGGTTGGCTAGAGATTTCTTGGAAAAATACCAGCCCCCTTCGGGCCATAATGAGATGGGACTAATTCTATTTTTATTCTATAGATTTTTCGCTTAGTACTATGTACAGAAGGGAGAAGCCATATGAGAGTACAGAAGGGAGAAGCCGTATGAGATGAAAACCTCATGTACGGTTTTGGAACGGAGATTTTTTGAATAGAATGAACGACCGTAACGGATGTTAGCTCAATCCGAAGGAAATTATGCGGAAGCTTTGCAGAATTATTATGAAGCTACGCGACTAGAAATTGATCCCTATGATCGAAGTTATATACTATATAACATAGGCCTTATACACACAAGCAATGGAGAGCATACAAAGGCTTTGGAATATTATTTCCGGGCGCTAGAACGAAACCCCTTCTTACCGCAAGCTTTTAATAATATGGCCGTGATCTGTCATTACGTGCGACTATCTCCACTATAGAAAGAAGAAAAAAAAGAAAGGAGGAAATTTTCGAGTATTTACTAGAAAAAGGGCTTTCTACATAGGGATCGTCAAAACAACGATTTTATACCCTATCAGCTGTAGGAAGGAAGGACACTTCACGAGAATCAAAATAGGAAGAAAGTACAGCCTATACTACTATTCTATGGATAAAGCTGAAATTGATAGAGAAAACACCGTAAAGATCAATTAGTGAGCGACTGGGTCGATACAACTAAAAAAAAAACTGCTTCATTATACCACGATATGGGACAAAATTTAGGAATCCGCTTATGTAATAAAGCCGATCCACTAAGGGATTAAGCAGCGGTGTAGTATCAGATCCCAAAGATAGTAAGTTCTTTTTTCTTTCTTATGGGATATGGGAAAAAGTCTTTTTCGAGGATTCTATAGAAATTTCATATATGAAAGAAACGAAACCGAGATAGTTACCTTTCAGAAATTTCGAACGAAGGATATAGGTCTATCTATGCTTCATTCTTCTGAAGGTGGGAGAAAAGATCAAACTGATTTTTGATCAAAATTAGGGTTTGAAACTTAGGTAATTAACTTCTTCTGCTTAACCCAAGAAGAAATGGGATTGATTTTTGAGAAATCAAATTCAGGGGAAATTCAGATAGCAATTTCTGAGCCGTATGAGGTAGGAAACTCTCAAGTACGGTTCTAGGGGAAGGAGCTGCCTATTCCGACCGAGGAGAACAGGCCATTCTACAGGGCGATTCGGAAATTGCGGAAGCTTGGTTTGATCAAGCTGCTGAGTATTGGAAACAAGCTATAGCGCTTACTCCGGGAAATTATATTGAAGCACAGAACTGGTTGAAGATTACGAAGCGCTTTGAATTTGAATAAGACCACTCTCCATTTTCATAAAATGGGTGGTTTGGTTGTTGATCCATTAATCAAATAATTTAGGTAAGAAGATCAAATCCAGAATTTCACTATATCCCTTTCTTCTACCTTCGATTTTATATCATATTTCATAAGGATAAACAATAGGGATAGGCTCTGGAACAGAAGTAATAAAGCACATAAAAGGTGGCAATCTAAATATTCCTACCTAATATATCAGGACGGTCTTTTTAATAATTCTAATGAGTTATCTTGGAATTTGGAATCGCATAAAAAAATCTATATTATGCTCACTCAAGGAAAGTGGATGTAGATAGGGGCTTATATCCTCAAAAAAAATACACTAGCTTCTTAAATGAAAACGTAAAAAAAAGATTTTTTTATTACGTCTGGAAATAATTTTCCAGAAGAACCAATGTCCGTTAGGCACCTAATCCTTATGTCATAATAGATCCGAACACTTGCCTCGGATTGACTTCAATATATAATTGTTCCAGTGAATAACTAAAAAAAAATAGAAGGACGGTAGATAGTAAAGAAAAGGACTAATCAGAATATCTATCTTTCAAAGATTCAATAAAAAGACAGTTGGCGGGTCTCTTTGTATGTCTTGTCCGGAAAGAGGAGGACTTAATGATTATTCGTTCGCCGGAACCAGAAGTTAAAATTGTTGTGGATAGGGATCCTGTAAAAACATCTTTTGAGGAATGGGCCAGACCCGGGCATTTCTCAAGAACAATAGCTAAGGGTCCCGATACTACCACTTGGATCTGGAACCTACATGCTGATGCTCACGATTTCGATAGTCATACCGGTGATTTGGAGGAGATCTCCCGAAAAGTCTTTAGTGCTCACTTCGGTCAACTCTCCATTATCTTTCTTTGGTTGAGTGGCATGTACTTCCACGGTGCCCGTTTTTCCAATTATGAAGCATGGCTAAGTGATCCTACTCATATTGGACCCAGTGCTCAGGTAGTTTGGCCAATAGTAGGGCAAGAAATTTTGAATGGTGATGTAGGCGGGGGTTTCCGAGGAATCCAAATAACCTCCGGGTTTTTTCAGATTTGGCGAGCATCCGGAATAACTAGTGAATTACAACTCTATTGTACCGCAATTGGTGCATTGATTTTTGCATCGTTAATGCTTTTTGCTGGTTGGTTCCATTATCACAAAGCTGCTCCCAAATTGGCCTGGTTCCAAGATGTGGAATCCATGTTGAATCACCACTTAGCGGGGTTATTAGGACTTGGGTCTCTTTCTTGGGCGGGACACCAAATCCATGTATCTTTACCGATTAACCAATTTCTCGACGCTGGGGTTGATCCTAAAGAGATACCACTTCCTCATGAATTTATCTTGAATCGCGACCTTTTGGCTCAACTTTATCCTAGTTTTGCCGAAGGGGCAACCCCCTTTTTCACCTTGAATTGGTCCAAATATGCAGAATTTCTTAGTTTTCGCGGAGGACTAGATCCAATAACAGGTGGTCTATGGTTGAGTGATATTGCACACCATCATTTAGCTATTGCTATTCTTTTCCTGATCGCTGGTCATATGTATAGGACCAACTGGGGTATTGGTCATGGACTTAAAGATATTTTGGAGGCTCATAAGGGCCCATTTACAGGACAAGGCCATAAGGGTCTCTATGAAATCCTAACAACGTCATGGCATGCTCAATTATCTCTTAACCTAGCTATGCTGGGCTCTACAACTATTGTTGTAGCTCATCATATGTACTCTATGCCCCCTTATCCATACCTCGCTACTGACTATGGTACACAACTTTCCTTGTTCACACATCACATGTGGATTGGCGGATTTCTAATAGTCGGTGCTGCTGCACATGCAGCCATTTTTATGGTAAGAGACTATGATCCAACTACTCGATACAACGATCTATTAGATCGCGTCCTTAGACACCGCGATGCAATCATATCCCACCTTAACTGGGTATGTATATTTCTGGGTTTTCACAGTTTTGGCTTATACATTCATAATGATACCATGAGTGCTTTAGGCCGTCCCCAAGATATGTTTTCGGATACCGCCATACAATTACAACCCATCTTTGCTCAATGGATACAAAATATCCATGCTGGCGCGCCTGGCGTAACAGCTCCTGGTGCAACAACAAGTACCAGCTTAACGTGGGGAGGCGGCGAGTTAGTAGCTGTAGGCGGCAAAGTAGCTTTGTTACCTATTCCATTAGGAACCGCGGATTTTTTAGTCCATCACATTCACGCATTTACCATCCATGTGACTGTATTAATACTTTTGAAAGGTGTTTTATTTGCTCGCAGTTCCCGTCTGATACCTGATAAAGCAAATCTTGGCTTTCGCTTCCCTTGCGACGGGCCTGGGCGAGGGGGAACATGTCAAGTATCCGCCTGGGATCATGTTTTTTTAGGTTTATTCTGGATGTATAATTCCATTTCGGTAGTTATTTTCCATTTCAGTTGGAAAATGCAGTCGGATGTTTGGGGTACTATAAGTGATCAAGGGATAGTAACTCATATCACAGGGGGAAACTTTGCACAGAGTTCCATTACGATTAATGGTTGGCTTCGAGATTTCTTGTGGGCACAGGCATCCCAAGTAATTCAGTCTTATGGTTCTTCATTATCTGCATATGGTCTTTTTTTCTTAGGCGCTCATTTTGTCTGGGCTTTCAGTTTAATGTTTTTATTCAGCGGCCGTGGTTATTGGCAAGAACTTATTGAATCTATCGTTTGGGCTCATAACAAATTAAAAGTTGCTCCTGCTACTCAGCCTAGAGCCTTGAGCATTATACAAGGACGTGCTGTAGGAGTAACCCATTACCTTCTGGGTGGAATTGCCACAACATGGGCATTCTTCTTAGCGAGAATTATTGCAGTAGGATAGTGGCTAGGAGGATTTGAAAGGCATTATGGAATTAAGATTTCCCAGGTTTAGCCAAGGCTTAGCTCAGGACCCCACTACTCGTCGTATTTGGTTTGGTATTGCTACCGCACATGATTTCGAAAGTCATGATGATATTACTGAGGAACGTCTTTATCAGAACATTTTTGCTTCTCACTTTGGGCAGTTAGCAATAATCTTTCTATGGACGTCCGGAAATCTGTTTCATGTAGCTTGGCAAGGAAATTTTGAATCATGGATACAGGATCCTTTACACGTAAGACCTATTGCTCATGCCATTTGGGATCCTCATTTTGGTCAACCCGCGGTGGAAGCCTTTACTCGAGGAGGTGCTGCCGGTCCAGTGAATATTGCTTATTCTGGGGTTTATCAGTGGTGGTATACAATTGGATTGCGCACCAATGAAGATCTTTATACTGGAGCTCTTTTTCTATTATTTCTTTCTACGCTATCCTTAATAGGGGGTTGGTTACATCTACAACCCAAATGGAAGCCAAGCCTTTCGTGGTTCAAAAACGCGGAATCTCGTCTCAATCATCATTTGTCAGGACTTTTCGGGGTAAGTTCTTTGGCTTGGACAGGACATTTAGTTCATGTTGCTATTCCCGGATCCAGGGGGGAGTACGTTCGATGGAATAATTTCTTAGATGTATTACCCTATCCCCAGGGGTTGGGTCCCCTTCTGACGGGTCAGTGGAATCTTTATGCCCAAAATCCTGATTCGAGTAATCATTTATTTGGTACCACTCAAGGAGCGGGAACTGCCATTCTGACCCTTCTTGGGGGATTCCATCCACAAACACAAAGTTTATGGCTGACCGATATTGCTCATCATCATTTAGCTATTGCATTTATTTTTCTCATTGCCGGTCATATGTATCGAACTAACTTCGGAATTGGGCACAGTATCAAAGACCTTTTAGAAGCCCATACTCCTCCGGGGGGTCGATTAGGACGTGGGCATAAAGGCCTTTATGATACAATTAATAATTCGATTCATTTTCAATTAGGTCTTGCTCTAGCTTCCTTAGGGGTTATTACTTCTTTAGTAGCTCAACATATGTACTCTTTACCTGCTTATGCATTCATAGCACAAGACTTTACTACTCAAGCTGCTTTATATACTCATCACCAATACATTGCAGGGTTCATCATGACAGGGGCTTTTGCTCATGGAGCTATTTTTTTCATTAGGGATTACAATCCGGAACAGAATGAAGATAATGTATTGGCAAGAATGTTAGACCATAAAGAAGCTATCATATCTCATTTAAGTTGGGCTAGCCTCTTCCTAGGATTCCATACCTTAGGCCTTTATGTTCATAACGACGTCATGCTTGCTTTTGGTACTCCAGAAAAGCAAATCTTGATCGAACCTATATTTGCCCAATGGATTCAATCTGCTCATGGTAAGACGACATATGGGTTCGATATACTCTTATCTTCAACGAATGGCCCCGCTTTCAATGCAGGTAGAAGCATATGGTTGCCCGGATGGTTGAATGCTGTTAATGAGAATAGTAATTCGCTTTTCTTAACAATAGGACCCGGAGATTTCTTGGTTCATCATGCTATTGCTCTAGGTTTGCATACAACTACATTGATTTTAGTAAAGGGTGCTTTAGATGCACGGGGTTCCAAATTAATGCCGGATAAAAAGGATTTCGGATATAGTTTTCCTTGCGACGGCCCAGGGCGCGGTGGTACTTGTGATATTTCCGCTTGGGACGCGTTTTATTTGGCAGTTTTCTGGATGTTAAATACCATTGGATGGGTTACTTTTTATTGGCATTGGAAACACATCACATTATGGCAGGGCAACGTTTCACAATTTAATGAATCCTCCACTTATTTGATGGGATGGTTAAGAGATTACCTATGGTTAAACTCTTCACAACTTATCAATGGATATAATCCTTTTGGGATGAATAGTTTATCAGTATGGGCTTGGATGTTCTTATTTGGACATCTTGTTTGGGCTACTGGATTTATGTTCTTAATTTCCTGGCGTGGATATTGGCAGGAATTAATTGAGACTTTAGCATGGGCTCATGAACGCACACCTTTGGCTAATTTAATTCGCTGGAGAGATAAGCCCGTGGCTCTTTCCATTGTGCAAGCAAGATTGGTTGGCTTAGCCCACTTTTCCGTGGGTTATATATTCACTTATGCAGCTTTCTTGATTGCCTCAACATCAGGCAAGTTTGGTTAATTTAGTTATTTTTTTGTTTTTTGTACTGTATCAGAACCTAGTTCATTACTCTTGATGGAGAGGGAGGATCCGCCTTTTTAGATTTTTTTTCTATTTATTTTTCCATCTAGGATTAGAACCATATACTTGGTAATAATAGGAACGGCACATTATGGCAAAAAAAAGTTTGATTCAGAGGGAGAAGAAGCGGCAGAAGTTAGAAAAAAAATATCATTTTATTCGTCGATCCTCAAAAAAAAAGATAAGAAGCAAAGTTTCTCCTTTGAGTTTGAGCGAAAAAACAAAAATGCAAGAAAAATTGCAATCCCTACCGCGTAATAGTGCACCTACACGCCTTCATCGACGTTGTTTTTTAACCGGAAGACCTAGAGCTAACTATCGAGACTTTGGGCTATCCGGACACATACTTCGAGAAATGGTTTATGCATGTTTGTTACCGGGTGCAACAAGATCCAGTTGGTAAGGATAAAAGACCCTTTCATATTTGTATGGTTTTCCCGAATTGATGATCGTAGAAGAGCCCTCTTTACCATTCTGTATAAATGGACTATTCTATTTGTATAGATATGGTAGAGGGGCGTATCTAACCCCACTAGTTTAGTTCCCCGCTCTTTAGTTTAAGAGGGTAGAGCCATTTGGTAGCTCACAAAGCTCATAACCTTGGGGTTACGGGTTCGATACTCACGACCCGCTCAATATTCCTTCTTTATTATATATGTATCATCCATTTGTATATGGTATATGGATTTATTTTTCTTTCCTAAAAGAGTTTCGGTCTAACAGTTTTTTATTGTTTCTCGGAACAAGAGAAACCCTAAAAAAGAAAGAATAAAATATGAAAGAAAAGCGTCCATTGTCTAATGGATAGGACAGAGGTCTTCTAAACCTTTGGTATAGGTTCAAATCCTATTGGACGCAATCTTTTTTCTATCTATTCTTTAAATAACAATACTAAAAACTAAGAAAACTTTTTTGCATGATTCAAATGAAAAATCTTTCTGAATGATTCCTCTTCTACTAACACGAGTTCTACTAATAAGAGTAAACATGCTATATTTATGTTTGTTCCTGAAGGGAAAACCGTTCAAGCTGTTCCTGAATAGCTTCCTTTAAAAGGGTTTCTGCTTGCTCGGTGAATGTCTTGCTAGAAGATATAATTTCTTGGAATTGAGGTTTAGTATCTTTTAGGTGTTTACGTAACTCATCCAGAAATTTCTTTACCTGTTCAATTTCTAACGAATCAAGATATCCTCTCGTTCCGGTATAAATAGTAGCTACCTGCTCTTCCACTGGGAGAGGGTTTGATTGGGATTGTTTAAGCAATTCCCGTAATCGTCGACCCCTTGCCAATTGATTCTGACTTGTTTTATCGAGAGCAGAGGCGAATTGTGCAAAGGCTTGTAACTCTGCGAATTGAGCTAATTCCAATTTTGATTTGCCAGCTACTTGTTTCATGGCTTTAATTTGAGCTGCGGATCCTACTCTGGAAACAGAAATACCCACATTAATAGCAGGTCGAATTCCAGCATTGAATAAATCCGCGGATAAGAATATTTGTCCATCTGTAATTGAGATTACATTAGTAGGAATATAGGCGGAAACGTCTCCAGATTGAGTCTCCACTATTGGTAAAGCGGTCATACTCCCTTCGCCTAAAAGAGAATTTAATTTAGCGGCTCTTTCTAAAAGGCGTGAATGCAAATAAAAAACATCCCCTGGATAAGCTTCGCGACCGGGAGGTCTTCTTAATAGAAGGGACATTTGGCGATAAGCTTGTGCCTGTTTGGAGAGATCATCATAAATTATTAAAGTATGCCGTTCGCGGTACATAAAATACTCAGCCAGGGCTGCTCCCGTATAAGGAGCGAGATATTGTAATGTAGCGGGTGAATCCGCCATTTCAGCTACTACAATAGTGTATTCCATGGCCCCCTCTTCGTGGAAAGTAGTTACTACTTGAGCCACCGAGGATGCTCTTTGACCGATAGCTACATAAACACATATTACATCTTGCCCTTTTTGATTGAGAATTGTATCTGTGGCTACTGCTGTTTTGCCAGTCTGTCTGTCCCCAATAATTAACTCTCGCTGGCCGCGCCCTATGGGGATCATCGAATCGATAGCAATAAGCCCTGTTTGAAGGGGTTCATATACGGAACGCCTAGAAATAATACCCGGAGCGGGAGATTCAATTAAGCGAGATTCCGAAGCGACAATTTCGCCTCTCCCATCAATAGGTTTAGCGAGAGCATTTATAACACGACCCAAGTAAGCCTCGCTCACGGGTATCTGAGCAATTCTTCCTGTTGCTTTTACAAAACTTCCCTCTTGTATCATCAACCCATCGCCCATTAATACAATCCCAACATTTTTGGATTCCAAGTTCAGAGCAATACCTCTCGTCCCTTCTGCAAATTCGACTAATTCACCTGACATTATTTCACCAAGACCTATAATACGAGCAATCCCATCCCCCACTTGAACTACGCGACCGATATTCTCAATCCCTACTTTCCTATTATATTGTTCAATACGTTCGCGGAGAATTTTATTAATTTCGTCGACTCGAAGGGTTGCCATTAGTGTTTCTTGAATCTTTTTTTCGGAAGCAAGGGGAAAAATAATGCCTAAACTCTAAACGAAAGTAGAAGTTCAAAACCTAATAAATTTCATTATCTCTTCCATTCTATGGCCCCGAGAATGCCAATATTAGCACGAATCGTACGGAAATGTAACTCGGTATTCAAACAACTATTCAGAGTTCCTAAAGCTCCTTGTACGGCTTGTTGGAAAACCCGTTGTCGAACCTGATTCATTGCCCTTTGTTTTTCAAAATAAAGGGTTTCGTTTTTAGACTTTTCTAATTGTTCCAAACTTATAGAAGTAGCATTAATCAAATTTGCTTTTTCTCGTTCTATTTCAGAGTATCCATTCATTCGATACTCATCTGCTTCTAGTTCGACTTTCTGTAATCGAATCCGAGCTTTTTCGAGTTGTTCAAGGGTCCCTCTACGCAATTCTTCCGAATTTCGAATAGTACTTAAGATCCTCTGTTTTCGATTATCTAATAAATCTTTTAATGAAAGTAGATTATCTTGCTATTAAGTTTACAATTTTTATGATCTCTTCCCGAACCAAACAGGAATCTTTCGATTCATTTGGCTCTCCTGCTCCTTTTTTTCTCTTTTGCTATGTATTATGGCTATTTCCATATCTTTTTTTATGTAATGAGCCTATCCTCTATCCTCTCTTTTCCGTTTGTATTTCTATATACCCAAACTTATATAAGACTAGATGAATATTAAGAGGACTCTTCCAACTAGATAAAAATCTATCATGGTCAGCAAAGTTGTTTCTTTATTTGTGTTTGCTCTGTTAGTTAATAATTTCATTAAGAAAAACAAACTAAATAAATGGAAAATAAAAATTGATAGAATTCTTTTTATTTTTTCTTCAAATCCAAAAAATTTCTCTTTTTTTTATACATAGGTCGTCGATTCGGCATTGGAAAAAGGGCTGGGTGCCCCTCTAGTAAATGGTTCAAACTATTTTATCGATATGAGTGTTCTATATCAGATAAATTCTACACTAGCTATTTCCCGTTTAAAGCATTTCGAGACTAATACTAATGTAGTTGTAGAAAGAGTACCCCTTTTTGCCCGGACTTCAAGCAGTTTAGCTTTAACCGTGTTAATGGTCTCACATTATTGGTCTATAGAGAATCAAAGTAAATTTACCAATGAGTCGCGAAATGCTATGGTTCTTCCATATGATTTCTGAAGTTATTCAGAAGTAATTCGTCGAGATCGTGCACCTTTTCTTATTTATCCAAAAAAATACTAAAAAATATTCTAAAGTGCAGCCGGATAGATCCAATCTATTCTTGAAATAGACAACTCGCACACACTCCCTTTCCAAAAAAAATCAATACACCAACCACTACAGTTAGATTTATTAGATTTGTTGCTAAAATATCGGTATTAAGCCCGAAACTCCCAGCGAATGGCCAGTGAGCTAAAAACACGAAAGAATAAGTTACATTTTTCATATGCTCTCCTCTTATAGATAGGACGGACAAAGAAGAAAGTTTTTCGATCACTTACTTCGCTCGCCCTTTTTTAATCGGTTTTTTTAATGCAATTTTATTTTATGCAAATAGATTTAATCTAATAATTTCTTTTAGATTAAGTCTTAGGTTTCGTTTGACCTGTGAAAAATCTCCTTTGTTGAAATGAAATGTTCCCAAAATTCCTAATCCTAAAATAAAAGGAAAAAGACTTTCCACTGTCCTAAACAAAGAACGGGAAGGAAGAGGGGGAGGGTATCCTCTAAATTGATCATGCTCAAATCAGCCCTTCCTGGGGTTTCTGGGGTATTGTCTGTCCTGATAAATACAAAATTCCCGGAATAATATAATAAATAGGAATAAAGTATTGATATACTTGGAATTACAGAAGCAAATGCCAATGTACTAAAAAAAGAAAAAGTATCTAATCTAAAGGACTCATTTTCTTTTTTAGGATTAAACAAAAGGGTTCGCAAATAAAAGCGCTAGTGCCACAACCAGTCCATAAATTGTTAAAGCTTCCATAAAAGCTAGACTAAGCAATAAAGTACCTCGTATTTTACCTTCTGCTTCTGGCTGTCTCGCAATACCTTCTACAGCTTGTCCTGCAGCAGTACCTTGACCAACTCCGGGCCCAATCGAAGCAAGCCCTACGGCCAATCCAGCAGCAATAACGGAAGCGGCAGCAATTAGTGGATTCATGGTGAGTTCCTCGTGTCAAAAAAAAAGAAATGGTTAAGGATACAATCAACCAAGAAATTTTCTAACTTCTAAACTCTATTGGGTAGAAATAACTAATTAAGTACAAATAAATGATAATCAAAATCGTCCGAATTACTTCGAGATCTCGTTTTTAGTTTCTAATCATTAGAGGTTTGTGTAAATCCATATGATTCTCATTATTCTATTTCTCTTTCTTTTCAACCAATCACTCTTTCATTCCATCCTTTTTTTTACTCTTCGATATCCTTGAGTTCCCTTTTTTTACCTTCATCTAAATAATAAAAGACGAAATACAGGAAGAACCCCTATTGAAATCAAACTAATCCAAATCCAATAGGAATCAAATCAAGATATAAAATTGCTAACAATATGCTGCATAGAACTAGATATGGAATCCAGTTCCATATAGAATTCCCTTCTATATATCGGATTAGATAATGAATCTAACTTAGGAATAAAAAAAATCCCATATAATATACATTTGTTTCTTCTATTTTGTTTGCGTATTTTCTCATTTTCTATTGAATCCGATTCTAAAATCATTCCTTAGAAAGCCGCACAAAAGATGACTGTCTTATAGGCATTAAGGATATAGATCTAACCTAACTCGGCCCCTGCATATATACTTTACCCGTAATATAGTCTATTCTCTCCCCTACAACTCTAGGTTGTATATTCATACGCATTTCGAACTATTTAGTTTTCCAACTAAGAGGATTATCCGGAATCATGCATGAATTGGGCTAAGCTAAAAAAAAAAAAAAGACTATTTCGAAAACTAGTCAATTCAATGATGACCTTCCATGGATTCACCTATATAAGCTGCGGCTAACGTTGCAAAAATAAGAGCTTGAATACCGCTTGTAAATAATCCAAGAAACATGACCGGTATAGGGACTACTAAGGGGACTAAAGAAACAAGAACAACAACGACTAATTCATCCGCCAATATATTTCCGAAAAGTCGAAAACTAAGCGATAATGGTTTTGTGAAATCTTCTAGGATGTTAATTGGTAAAAGGATTGGGGTTGGTTTAATATATTTCTCGAAATAACTCAATCCTTTTTTGCTAAGACCCGCATAAAAATATGCCGCTGATGTTAGTAAAGCTAAAGCAACGGTAGTATTTATATCATTTGTAGGTGCTGCTAATTCCCCATGGGGTAACTCTATAATTTTCCAAGGTAAAAGAGCACCCGACCAATTTGAAACAAAAATAAAAAGGAACATAGTTCCAATAAAGGGAACCCAGGGACCATATTCTTCTCCAATCTGAGTTTTGCTCAAGTCTCGAATAAACTCAAGGACATATTCGAAGAAATTCTGACCGTCGGTCGGGATGGTTTGTGGATTCCGAACAGCTATGATAACTGAACCTAGCAAAATAGTAATTACGACCCAAGAAGTGATGAGTACTTGGGCATGAATTTGAAAACCTCCTATTTGCCAATAGAAGTGTTGGCCTACTTCTACACCCGATATATCATATAACCCCTTGAGTGTTTTAATGGAACATGGTGTAATATTCATATTGTCCTCTGATAAAAATTGAACTTCAAAAAAGGAATTCTTTTGATTCAAGCATCTCTTTCTCAACTCAGCAACTTGAAGTATTAATCTTATATTTAGGATACCAAGAAATCACATCAGATCATAATATATATCAATACCCTCTAATATATATCAATATTCCCCTTCTTTTATCTATGCAAAACAAAAAAGAATAGTAACAGATTCTATAAATCTACGCAGTTGCTTAAGAATTCACTATTCTTCTTAATCAACGATTTCTTATATAGAGAACGGCCCTCAGAAATTGCAAATACTAATTTGTTAAGAATTAATCGAATTGAAGTCATAGTGTCATCGTTGGCAGGAATCGATATATTCGCGAGATCCGGGTCACAATTTGTATCGACTAAAGAAATAGTAGGAATCCCCAAAATGGCACATTCCCGAAGAGCTATATACTCTTTTTGCTGATCAAGGACGATCACAATGTCAGGCAACCTCGTCATATATTTGATCCCGCCGAGATATCTTTGCAAGGTAGATAATTTTCTCTTTAAGATTGCCGCATCTCTTTTTGGGAGATGGTGGAATTTTCCCATTTTTTCTTCTGCTCTTAAGTCTCTAAATTGAGAAAGTCTAGTTTTGGTAATTGACCAATTCGTTAACATACCACTGAACCACTTTTTATTAACATAATGACAACGAGATCTTATTGCAGCTGATGCTACTAAATCCGCTGCTCTTTTTTTGGTACCAACAATTAAGAAGCTTTTTCCCTGACTTGCTGCATCAAAAACTAAATCACAAGCTTCTGATAAAAAACGAGCTGTTCTAGCGAGATTTGTAATATGAGTACCTTTACGCTTTGCCGAGATGTAAGGGGCCATTTTAGGATTCCATTTCTTAATACCATGACCAAAATGAACTCCCGCTTCTATCATCTCTTTCAAATTGATGTTCCAATATCTTCTTGTCATTTTTTCCACACTTCCTTTTGATTTTTTCTTTTTTTCGTCTTACCATTACGGAATTAATTTCTTTTTGAAGATTAAGAAAGAGCCGAAATAGCTTGAAATAAATAATAATTGTTCCAATGGAACCTTCTACTCAGAATTGACCATTGATACACGGTATAAACATAGCCTTAATGAATTAACTGACTTCTTTTACTTATTAATTAAAATTTAATTAAAATACAAAATCGAAAATCAGACCTGTTAGCATTCTAAGGTCAAAAGTATAGTTTAAATTAAAGTAAAAAAAAGCTTTATGTATACTTAACTCATATAAATAGGGGTAAACAGGGCTTCTGATGTTTCATAGAAATTGTTTGTTACGTCAGAATCAGAAGAAACTAATTCTGTATGCAGAAACAAAATATCTCTCATTTCCGACGCGAATATATTTTTTTTTTGAATTTCGAAATAAACGTTCTTGTCTTGTGGGGAACGATGCACAAATTTTTGGAATCCGGTACCAACAGGTATAATCCCCCCCAGAACTACGTTTTCTTTTAGGCCTTTCAACCAATCAATACGACCTCGTAGGGCAGCTTTTGCTAAAACTCGAGCAGTTTCTTGAAAACTTGCTTCAGATATGAAACTTTGGGTATTCAGGGAAGCCCTTGTTATTCCCAATAAGATTGCCCGATAATAGATCGATTCATCTAAAGCCCGCCCTGCTCGTTCCGCTCGCAATAGTCCTATTAATTCCCCAGGTAAAAAAACATTAGACATTCCATCTTCGGAAACCCTTACTTTTGATGTTACTTGGCGTATAATAATCTCTATATGTCTATTATGGATTTGTACCCCTTGGGATCGATAAACCTTTTGTATCTTATTAACCAAAGAGATACGACTTTGGGCTATGGTTAGCTCAGCTCCAATCAAGAATCCCCAGGGAACCCCAAGAATTCTTGGTATACGTTCATTCCAATCCTCAATTCTCCTTTCGAGATTCGGCGATAGTGAATCAATTGAACGCGCTTCGAAGATTTGTTCTACTTTTGGAAGACCTTGCGTTATATCACTAGATCTCGATTTTTCATATATAAACGTAACTAACCTATCTCCTTTGTAAAGGATTTTTCCATAATGACCATGAACAGTTGCTCCTATAGTGGCCAAATAAGGCTTAGCTGCTCTTAGAACAAAGGAGTCCATATTAACAATGAAAATTTGACCTGATTTTTTTATGTGCGATTTAAATAGACATACATTTTCACAAATAAATTGTCCAAGGTGAATTATTGCCGATGTCTCTTCCCACGAGTCATGATGGAGAAAGTGCCAATTCAAATGGAATGGCTCCAACATGATGTTACTGTCGAAATTCAAAATCCTTTTTTTTTCGTCTATTAAAGAGTATTTAAGCACTTGAAGTACTTGGAAGGTTTGTTTCAAATTGTCAAGGAACAAGTATTTTTTTAACAAGATCTGATTATGTGTTAATAAATAGTAAGATGAAGAAAAATTCGATATACTAGGTACAATAGCGCCTAAGAGCCCAAAAATATCTCGAATAGGAATTCTAGGATTCGATTCTTTTACCGCATTGGGATATTTCGAATTCTTGAATAAACCAATTCGAGAACAGTTGGATGCCGACAAAATCATCAAAGAAGGATATTCTTTATTTCCATTCAACAAGGTGCCAATAGCTTCTTGATGTTGGCTAAGTGATTGAACCTTCGCCTTGGAATAAAAGGAATTGGTATTGTTGCGATCTAACCTATTATTGGGAATCAGTCCTACACTTGTCCTATCATACCTTCTTCGTGTATACGAAGTAGTAGACTTGCCTAATTCAATTCTTAGGAAATCGCGACTCAGATCATTTGTTCTTACCTCAACAAGAGAAGCACGAGCCCCCTCTTTTTCTTCTTGTTCCCAATTCACTACTAAGCAAGTTCGAACGAATTGACTATTCGTGTGATAAATTCTTTGAGTTAACTTGCTATTTTCATGAGAAATAAAATTGACAAGTCGAAGTTGGAGATTATCCTCTTCTTGCAGGAGATCCCGCGGGAAAAGTGTTGCTAAATTTTTCCCTTCGTCCATTTGATATGCGACTGCAGGTCGAACCGAAACAAAATACTTTTCCTTGCTTTTGAGAATTTTTTTCCGTTGAACATAAACCCAATTTTTCCTTTTTTTTGATTCCTTAGAATCTTTTTTTTCTCTTTCTGGTGGTATCAAACTGCCACCTAATATCTTATCTGCCTCTTCAGGAAAATGAATATCTCCGGAAAAGATTTTGAGTTCTGTAT
Organism: Echinochloa phyllopogon; assembly: GCA_033239725.1. NCBI lineage: Eukaryota > Viridiplantae > Streptophyta > Magnoliopsida > Poales > Poaceae > Echinochloa > Echinochloa phyllopogon. Next base: position 16,188 of record BTCW01000050.1, on the reverse strand, counting down.
GGCTTTTTTTTCTCTTCACTCGGACCAATCCACCTAGTCTACTTCTTGTATTTTTTGTGAGTTGTGTATCGACTCCAATAATACTATTGTCAAGTACCTTTAGAGATGAGGATCTCGGCAAGATATGCAGTTCTTGAAGAATGAAAAAAAACCGATCTACTTCTTTTTGGTATTTTAGACTAAATTCTTTTGTTCCTCGATGCTCAATAAAACCCTCTTTTTTTAAGATGGAATCTTCCTCCGGGCTCCCATATTCGTCTTCTGAGTCTTCTTCTGAGTCTTCTTCTAAAGTCCCATATTCCTTCTCTGAGCCATCTTCAGAGCCCCCATAATCTTCTTCTGAGTCTTCCTCTAGAGTCCTATATTCGTCTTCTAGGATTTCATATTCGCCCTCTCCCTCTCGAGTCTTATATTCGTTCTCTGGGCTCCCGTATTCTTCCTCTGAGTCTTTCTCTAGAGTCTTATATTCGTCCTCTAGGATCCCATATTCACCTTCTAGGGTTTCATATTCGTCCTCTAGAGTCCTATATTCGTCTTCTAGGATTTCATATTCGCCCTCTCCTTCTCGGGTCCTATATTCGTTCTCTCGGCTCTCATATTCGTCCTCTGAGTCTTCCTCTCGAGTCCTATACTCTTCCTCTCGGGTTCGATATTCTTCCTTTAGGGTCCTATATCTAAATTTCACAATTCCTGAACTCCTTTTATCTTTTCTGTATCGTGGATCGTCAAAATAAGCAAAAATAGTATTTCTACGTAAAACACCCAAAAAGGGTATTTCAATTGAAATACCCAAACAGGATATTAGCTCTTTCTCTTGTTCTTGATGATATTGTAATGGAACGACAAACCTATTTCTTCGCTTTTTCGCCAACAAATCCGAATTATCTTGAAGAATAGAAGGATAGACAAAATTCCAATGACCGTTGGACACGATTCGATCTGGCGTTAAATAATCAAGAATTTCCTTATTTTTTTTACCAAAAGTATCCAAGAGTCTATGGCTTACTTGATCATTAGCCATTGATAGGTCAAAGATATATCTTCCATGAACAGAAAAAGAATAAGTATTCATTTGATCTTGATCCTTGTGGAGCGAAAAAGATGCTATACTGGATCTGCACATACTTACTGACAATATCCATAAATGGCTTGTTTTTGGTAATCGACGAAGATTACCATATTGATATTCGGGCGCATGGTAAACATCAGTACTCCAGTGCATTTCCCCGTCTGATTCGGCATAAATATGCTTTTGTATCTTTTCTTTAAAATGTAAAGTGGACGTTCCGGCACGAATCTCCGCAATTACTTGTTCGGATTCTACATATTGATCATTTTGCACTAGAATCAAGCTTTTTAACGGAATATTCACACTATGTAGAATATCCTGACTCTGAATAGTTACATGCAAGTCTATATAGCATAGAAAAGCAGGTTGCCCATGACGGGTACGTGTGGGGTGAACCAAATCCTCATTGAATTGGATTTTTCCATTCGAGGGGGATCGTACAAGGTCGGCAGTACCCCCTGTGAATACTCCACCAGTATGAAAAGTTCTTAATGTTAGTTGAGTCCCCGGCTCCCCAATTGATTGACCCGCAATAATACCTACAGCTTCCCCCAATTCGACCAGATCCCCATGAGTGGGACTCCGCCCATAACATAATTGACAGATCCAAGATGTGCTCCGGCAAGTAAAGGGGGTTCTAATATATATTGGTTTTGCTCGAAACGGTTGTGCTCGAAAGGCAGTTATGAATCGATTGACTAATCCAATTCCAATATCTTGATTTCGAGCAGCAATGCATCGTGAACCAATATATATATCGTCTGCTAATACACGACCAATTAGTGTTTGGACAAAAAGTTTTTCCGTCATCCCATTGTGAGGACTAACAGAAATACCTCGGATAGTACCACAATCTCTTCTACGGACAATAATATGTTGAACTACTTCAACAAGTCTACGTGTAAGATAGCCAGCATCCGCTGTTCGTACAGCAGTATCCACAACCCCTTTTCGGGCTCCGTAGCAGGAAATTATATATTCTGTCAAAGAAAGTCCCTCGCGTAAATTGCTTTGAATAGGTAAATCAATCATTTGTCCTTGAGGATCCGCCATTAAACCTCTCATACCTACTAATTGGTGTACCTGAGATGCATTTCCTCTGGCTCCTGAAAAAGACATTAGATAGACTGGATTAGAAGGATCCGTTATTCGAAAATTCGAATTCATTTCTTGTTTCAAATATTCACTTGTAGCATACCATATCTCAACAGATTGGCGTAATTTTTCTACCGCGTGTACAGCCCCATAATAATAGTGTTTCTCCAAAAGAAAACTCTGTTGTTCCGCGTCTTGAACTAACCATCCTTTAGAGGGTATTGTTAAAAGATCCTCAATTCCTAAAGAAATCGATGTAGTAGTGGCTTGATGGAAGCCCAGAGTCTTTATTTGATCCAGTATATGGGATGTATATCCCATTCCGAAATGATCTATTAATCTGCTAATAAGTCGTTTTATAGCAGTTCCGTCTATCTCTTTATTATGAAAGACCAAGTTGGCCCGTTCCGCCATACATAAGTACCCCCTTTTTTGGCTGAGTAGGATTCGACAATTGCTGAGTAGGATTCGACAATGGGCCTGAGTCAGTGATTCGAAAACTAAATTTACTCCCTTTCCTCAATCTCAATCTGGATTTGCGCGGCAAAAAAGATGGTACTAGCGAAATCGGAATGCCCCCCGAAAGGGGCATCGCCGAATCTAACTTCCTTGTTTAGATAGTGTATGAATAGGCCCGACTAAATCCTTGTATGGCTTCCTCTATTTCTCTATAAAAAGAAATATGACCAAGAGTGGTTCGAATGTATATAGAACGGATTTCTTTTTTTCTATTTCCCACTACTAGATAATGGGCATAAATCTCATGATAAGTCCCAAAAGATTCATATTGAACTTCAATCGGAACTTCTCTTGACCCAACGATGCGTTGATCTAGTTTCCATCGTAGCCACAAGGGACTGTTTAAACCGATCCGTTTCTGTCTATAAGCTCCCAGTGCATCATAGGAACTAGAAAAAAGGGGTTCTTTATCTTTCGTATACTTATAATAATTGTTATTATTGTAATTTACTTTTTTATTTGGAGAGTTTCCGCAACTATTATATCTATTTGCACAAATACCTCGACGGCTTCCAATTGTTAATACATAAAGTCCGATAAGCATGTCTTGAGTTGGCACGCAAATAGGATCTCCAATAGCGGGAGACAGGAGATTCATATGAGAAAACATAAGTAAACGGGCTTCCGCCTGAGCTTCCAAGGATAAAGGTAGATGAACAGCCATTTGATCCCCATCAAAGTCCGCATTGAAACCCTTACACACTAATGGATGTAAACAAATAGTACGCCCCTCTACTAAAGTGGGTTGGAAGGCCTGTATGCCTAATCTATGCAGGGTAGGTGCTCTGTTCAACAGTACAGGATGTCCCCGCATAACTTCTTGAAGTATTTCCCATACAATGGGTTCTTTTTCCCAAATTTTCCTTTTAGCAATCCTGACATTAGAAGTAGCACGTTTCGTGATTAAATCACGAATTACAAATAGCTGAAAAAGCTTTATTGCTATCTCTAGAGGTAATCCACATTGATGTAATGAAAGCGAAGGACCCACAACAATGACAGAACGCCCCGAGTAATCGACCCGTTTCCCAAGCAAAGTCTCGCGAAACCTCCCCTCTTTACCCTCAATTACATCTGAAAGTGATTTGTATACTTTATTGTGACCATCCCTTGTGGGTTGCCCGCGGGACCCACTATCAAGAAGTGTATCCACGGCTTCTTGTACTAATTTTTCCTGGCACATTACTAAATCCGCTGGTGCTAATTCACTTCTTTTTAATAGATAGGCAAGGTTGTTGTTCCGACGGATAACTCTCTTATAAAGTTCATTAATATCCGAAGTCACTACTTTATCCCCAGACCTATAAACAATGGGTCTCAATTCGGGAGGAAGAACCGGTAATAAGCACAAAACCATCCATTCTGGTTCTACATTTGTTTGAATAAAATGTTTCGCCAATTGCATGCGTCTAATCAAAAAAACTTTTCTTATTCGTCTTTTTCTATCTTCCCATTCATCTCCACTATACCCCTCGTCTTCTAATTCCTTCCATTCAACCAAGGAATTCTCTATAATAATTCGCAAATCCAAATCCGCTAATTGTTCTCTAATAGCACCTGCTCCTGTCGCAATTTCCCGATTTCGAAATGTTGCAAAGCCTGGGGTAGAAAAAAAGGGAGAAATACTGTGGTTACAGGATAAAATTTCATCTTCGAATAAACCCCGTAATCGTAAGAAAGTGGGTTTTTTAGCGCTGGGCCTAGCAAAAGAGAAATCGCCATATACTAGGCCCTCCAATTTCTTAAGGGGTTTATCTAAAAGATTCGCGATATAACTAGGAAGACCTTTCAAATACCACACATGAGTCACTGGACATGCGAGTTTTATGTAGCCCATTTGATATCTTCGTACCCGAGAATCAACAAATTCTACCCCGCATTTTTGGCAAAATCTTTCGTCTTCGTTTTCAGCTACGCTCGCTCGAGAATTTCCACAAGCACAAATTCCGCTTTTTATGGGTCCAAAGATTCTTTCGCAGAACAATCCATCTTTTTCTGGTTTATCGGTTTTATAATGAAAAGTGGAGGGCCTTGTGACTTCGCCAACGACTTCCCCATTAGGTAGGATTTTTTTAGCCCAAGCCTTTATTTGTTGAGGGGAAACGAGTCCAATTTGAAGTTGTTTATGTTTATATTGGTCAATCATAAAATAGAAATAAGAAAAGAATTTATATTGATTCCGATCAAACATCCTCCCTATTAACCTGGAAGTTCTTCTCAGATACAAGGAAATGGTTCAGTTCTAGAGCCAAAGATCGTAGTTCTCGAACGAGCACTCGAAAAGATTCTGGAGGATCCTCGTGATTAGGCACTCTTTTTCCCCAGATCGTAGCATTAAGTATTTCTTGGCGAGCTATAAGATGATCAGATTTATAAGTAAGTATCTCTTGTAAAATATGAGCAACACCAAATCCTTCTAAAGCCCAAACTTCCATTTCTCCTACTCGTTGTCCCCCTTGCTTGGCTCTTCCTCTAACGGGTTGTTGGGTAACAAGTGAGTAGGGCCCAGTAGAACGTCCATGAATTTTCTCATCAACTTGATGAATTAATTTTAAGATATAGGACTTCCCTATTAGAACAGGCTGTTCGAAGGGATCTCCTGTTCTTCCATCAAATATTCTGCTTTTTCCCGGGTACTCGGGTTCAAATACCCATGGATTTTTTGTTTGTTTACTGGCTTCATATAATTCCGAAAACACAAGTTTTCTTGAAGCCTCTTGCTCATATCTCTCATCAAAGGGTGCTATTCTATAATGTTTCTTTAGCAGATCCCCTGCTAATCCGAGCGAGCTTTCAAATATTTGTCCCACATTCATTCGTGAGGGTACTCCTAAGGGATTGAAGACCATATCAACAGGTGTTCCATCTTGCAAATAGGGCATATCTTGCCTAGGCAAAATTTTGGAAATGATCCCCTTATTCCCGTGTCTTCCGGCTACTTTATCCCCAACTTTGATTTCACGTTTCTGTAAAATATATACACGAACCATTATGTCAAGGGGGTCCCTCTGGATCCATTTCACATCGATAACGCGCCCTCTTCCACCTATAGGTAGTTTGAGAGAAGTTTCTTTTGAAGTGGATACCTCAAGACCAAAAATAGCCCGTAATAATCCAGCTTCCGCGATATACGACGATTCGCTCGCTATTTGAGGCGTTAATTTACCCACTAAAATATCGCCAGTTTCTACCCAGGATCCCAACTTCACAACTCCATTTCTGTCCAAATTGCGGAGTAAATGTTCTTCTAGATGTGGTATTTCTTTAGTGATTTTTTCAGCGGAGCCTTGGCTTGTTGTATCCGTCTGAATTTCATATTTTCGGATGTGAAAAGAAGTATAAATATCCTCATATACCAAACGTTCGCTAATTAGTACGGCGTCTTCAAAATTGTAACCCTCCCAGGGCATATAAGCTACTAAAATGTTTTTTCCTAAAGCAAGTTCCCCACCAACTGTAGCTGCTCCCTCCGCTAAAATTTGCCCTTTTTTAATGGATTTCCCCCGCGGAACCCGAGGTTTTTGGTGCATACAAGTATTTTTGTTAGAGCGCCGATGGGCAACTAAAGGAATACTTATAGTCTTCCCATTACTTGATAAAAGGATCTTATGACTATCACTAGAAATGATCTTTCCCTCGCGTTCGGCTATAACGGAAACCCTCGAATCTAGAGCTGTTTGGCGTTCCAATCCAGTTCCAACAATGCACTTCTCGGACCGAGAAAGTGGAACTGCTTGGCGCTGCATATTAGAACTCATTAAAGCCCGATTCGCATCATTATGCTCAATAAAAGGAATGAGAGAGCCTCCAATAGAAAAATATTGGAAAGGGAAAATACTTCTAACATGAATCTGTTCCCATGCAATAGTCAGGAATTCTTGACGGTATCTAGCTGGAACAACCTGTTCTTCCTGAATACCCTGATTCAAGGACAAAGAATTTCCTGCTGCTATCATATAATATTCATCTCTATTTGGTGATAAATAAACCACCTGTCTCTCTTTTTTTTCTTTTGCTTTCTCAGATATTTCATAAAAAGGACTCTCTATGGATCCCCACCAGTGATCAATTCTCGCATGAATAGCTAACGATCCAGTAAGTCCAACATTGATTCCTTCGGACGTGTCAATTGGACAAATACGCCCATAGTGACTCGGATGAATATCTCGGCTCCGAAAACTTGCAGTTCTCCCCGTCAATCCTCCAGGACCCAAACAACTCACTTTTCGCCCATGAACCGTTTGTGTCAATGGATTGGTTTGATCAAAAACTTGAGATAAGGGGTATGTGCCAAAAAAGGTCTCATAAGTAGTTATTAATAAAATCGAAGTTGAAGTTGGAGTTACCAAAGTTTGTGGAGTCGGTTTCGATTGACGTATGAATACTCTACGGATAGTTTTTTGAACCGCATGTTGTAAACGGCCAAGAGCCAGTCCGAATTGATCTTGTAACAGATCTGCAACCGAACGAATACGTTTATTTTTCAAGTGATTCATATCATCATCGTCAAGTATACCCGTTCCAAATTTCATTCCAATCAAATGATCCGTAGCGGCCAATATATCTCGTGGTAACAAGAATGTATTGTTCTGAGGGATATCAAGATTCAGTCTCCGATTCATATTTCGTCGACCAACTCTTCCTAATTCACATTTTTGTTGAAAAAATTTCTTTTGTAATTCCTCGCATAAGGACTCCGAAAATACTAGGTCCCCACCTACACAAGCAAATTGTTGATAAAACTCCAAAATAGCTTTTTCTTTTGACTCAATCCTCTTCTTCTCTTTAGCATTCGGGAAAGACAAGAAAATTTCGGGGTAGGAAACATTATCTAAAATTTCTCTTAGATTTGAACCCATAGCTGATGATAGAACTAAAATGGATATCTTTTGTTTTCTACTCACGCGAGCCCATATCCTTTCTTTTTTATCAATTGCTAATTCCGACCTTCCTCCCCAATCTGATATTATAGTCCCGGTGTATATAGAAATTCCCTTATGGTCTAATTCCGAGCGGTAGTAAATACCAGGACTTAGCAATATTTGATTGATCACAATTCGGTAAATTCCATTTATTATAAAGGTTCCTAAGGAATTCATTATAGGAATGTTTCCAATGGAAATGGTTTGCTTTTGCACATCGAAACCAAAAATTAATCTCGCAGATACATATAATTCGGAAGAATAGGTGAGTGATTCATACACAGCATCCCTTTCTTTTATCGAGGGTTCTAGCAATTGATATCCTTTCGCAAATAATTGAAATGCAATTTCGTGATCTGGATCTTTAATTGTTGCAAACTTCTCAAGTTCTTCTGCCAAGCCTTGATTAATGAATCTACAAAATCCCTCGAATTGGATCTGACTAAATCCGGGTATTGTGGACATTCCCTCATTTCCATTCCGGAGCATTTTAATCTTAAGTTTCTTATTTATCGAAGAAAAATTCCATTATCAGCTCACTCTTCATCAATCCCTACGGATCAATCTAGCAATCATGGAATCTATATTCTGTTTACTGAATCACATGAAATTCTAGGGAACTCCACATATGTATTTCATATATGTATTTCATACATATGAATAGAGACGATTTCGACGAAAATTCGAATTTACCAGGGGTAGAAATGCAATAAAAATGAATTGATAAAACAGTCCTAGAAAAAAATTCTGCCACTTAAACTTTATGATATTCTAAAAAGATTGGATAGCAAAGATTTCTCGTTTTATCTCCTTTCTATGAAAGGGATAAAGCCATAAGAATTTATAAGCACTAGAAAGTTTGACTTTAGTTCGATTTAGAATAGCACGCTTAGTTTTATTTTCAAAAAGAATTTGAAGTTTCTTTTTTGTTTCGTAGGTAGTAGAGAATTGCTGGAAAATAAAGGATTTCGTTGTAGAATCCTAAAATAAAGTATTTACTTTATTTTTTAAGTACTTGCCAATCTAGTTATCCACCTATCTACATATCCTTTCTTTTGCACTTAGGTGGGCCAAGAAGGCCAAGCCATAATCTATATCAGAGCCAATTCCCTCTTTTTTTTATTTAATGCAATGAAAAATGAAAGCACGATTCCCCATAGGGATATGTACATAAGGGGGATCCATAGATAATAATGCTGTTCGGACCTGGAGTTTCCCTATATACGGATTAGGGAAACATTTATTCTATTTTATTATGCCATTAAAAATAATGGGGGGGGGAGAATACCTATTTAAAAGTCGTTCACTACTGCAATTAAAAAAAAAAGAAAATTATAGTTAATGGTTCTAATTTTTTCTGAATTTTGCAGCCTGTGACTGGAAATCCACTTTTTCTCCTTTGTGATCTCAATAGAATAGAAAGAAAAGGGAAGTTTTCTAGTGTTAGCAATGTGTGTTTTAAAATGGAATCCATCGAGGAGAATAAGCGAAACAGGATCCAAAAAAGCAGAAATCTATTTTTTGAAAAAGATTAGAAAAAGTTAAGTAGAATTAGATTCAAGATAAAAGAAAAAAAGGGTTTTAGTAAAAAAGTGTAGATGAATACTTGGTCTTTTCTCGATTTTAGATCGGGTTTTTTGGCGGCATGGCCAAGTGGTAAGGCAGGGGACTGCAAATCCTTTACCCCCAGTTCAAATCTGGGTGCCGCCTGATCAATAAAATACTTAGGATTATAGTACTGATCAAACCCTACAAATTCCTACCTCTATAAGTTGGGGCACGAGAGTAACTAGGTTTGGCGAGACTGAATTTTGAGAATCCATACCATAGTTCTATCCTCAAACTAGGGTTTGTTTTGTCGGCAGTGGCCCATACCAATAGGGATGAGGTAGCGTTTCGTTATTCTTTTATTGATTTAAATTGATTCGATTCAGGAATTTAAAACTACGAGACTAAGATGTCAGAAATCTTCGTATCCAAAGGTTCCTAAGGAGCAGTCCTTTTTCAATCTAAGCTTTTTCAATCTAAGTATAGAAGAAGGGACTTCGCGAAGAAATATCAAGACTTCCTTTCCTAATTATCATACATTTTTTTTATGATACATCTTACTACATACACTTCGTACATCTTATGCTACCTACATACACTAAAGTAAAGGTTACTGATTCTGTCGAGAATTAGATTGAATAGGCTGATCATAAATAAATTTCTGGGTTGTGGATGGGGCCTCCTCACTCTTTCATAGAAAGATAGAAAGCGGGGCAGTAGGGTTTAGGTCAAAAATAAACAAGTGTAAGGTAGGTATTCAATAAATATTTATCTATCCTAATTTTAGGATATATTCTTATGCCCTTTGCTTATAAAAAAACAAACGGAAGAAAAAATCTCTCTATTCCCTTCTATTCAGGACATCCCCCTACTCTTTTTTAGGGAAAGGGCTATGTATCATATTTATACTTAATGCTCTCCAATTCTACTAGAAATCATATAAGAATTTGTTAGAAGTAAATTCCTTTAACGGATTCATCCATAGTCTTAGGGCAGAATGGCCTTTTGACTCTGTACCCTTGATTCCACTATGATTATTGATCAATAGTAGAAGAATTCCTTCATAAAAATAGGAGACATAATTTACATGGATATAGTAAGTCTCGCTTGGGCTGCTTTAATGGTAGTCTTTACATTTTCTCTTTCGCTAGTAGTATGGGGGAGGAGTGGACTCTAGGGATACTACCAATTGATTGAGTAGTCGAATTGTAGTATCAACTCTTTTCTTTAATTGATCGTTTTGCATTAATAAGTTTGGCAAACTTTATTTTTTCTCTCCTTCTTTAGTTTTGTTTCACTCTTGTAAAAAACTTTTTTAAGAAAGTAAGAAAGAGTCGTTCTATTCTACTATGTTCTATTCCAGTATAATAGAATAGAAAGGGCTATTATAGTAATTCAGAATTTCTATTCTACTAGAAGTGGCGAGTAAAAAGTTCTATACATAAGAAAATTAACCTTTTTTACACGAAGCTATTCACAACATATCGCACATTTTCCATTTATACTATTTTCTTATTCTTAGAAAATTTTTGATGTTCTTTTTTTTTTTTTTGAAGGATCTCGATTGAAGCATCTCGCGCTATTTTTAAGCATGAAAGATTCGTAGGTTTTTTCCTTTTACTTTTTTTCTTTTACTATAGTCTATTCTCGTATTATTTCCCCCCCCCCCCCTCTATGGATTCTTTCAATGAAGAATTGTCTTCGATTTTTTTGATTTTGACTTGATGGAAATTAAGTGGATGCAGTGAAAAAAGAAGTTGAATTAGACTACTATTTCAATCTACTAATCGATTCCATGTAGATTCAAGATAATATAATAGAAAGAATCTAAAGTGTGGTAGAAAGAACTACATATAGTTCTTTCTACCACACTTTATGATTCCAACCAGATCCTTTCATTTAAAACTTGGATTTGTATTTTCTTTAATCCCTTTTTCATTTTCATTTCTTCAATGATTAATTGGAATTCCAATTAATCATTTTGGCTGGCTGTTTTTACATAAATAATAAGTAAAAAGGCAGTAGGAACTAGAATGAACAATGCGGTAGCAATAAATGCGAGAATATTGACTTCCATAACCTCTTGATTTTTTTTTTTCACAATAACTCGGGATGTAATCCCATAGAGAGGAAAAAGGGGTATCCTGTAAATTTCAGGGGAGGACTTACATTCTGATAATACTGAATCAATCCAATATTATGAATATTGGATCTATCAAATCAATTCATGCTTGATAGTAGAATAATATAACATAGGAAGATCCTTTATCCATACTAAGACCAAAATAGGTTTTTTGATTGGATTCGAAACTCCCTCTATTCTATTTTTCATTCTTTTCCACTTTTGCTTTTATATATGTATAACCAGGTATAACCCAAAATAAAATCTTTCTCATCTTATCCAATTTCCCTTCCTTTTTCTTTTATCCAATTTCCCTTCTATTTTCTTATAGTTATACATACAATTATGTATGTATGTATTATATGACCTACTTTCTATGGGTACATAGACATCCAAATAAGCAGTAGAAGTAGAAATGAGATGGAGAAAAGAGGATCTTAAATAAAAAGGATCCAATATTTAAATCTGAAATCAAAATATTTAATTTAGGAAAAAGAGCGTTTGCTTGGTTTTTATTTAATTAGGTTACTATCAATATCCGCTTTTTGGGATCTAAAGATGAGAGCGGATCCATAAAAAAAAGAGTCGGCAAATGGAGTGAGGGGGATTCTTCCTAATTATTCATTGAACATACACAAACAACGTTAGAACTAGAAAATGGAAGGGGTGTGGTTTAACCCCCAAAAAGGAACTAATTAGATGAAATTTTTTCTCTAACAATAAAAGAATATGGTTTATGTATGGATTCCGGTAAAATACCGGTACTCTATCCATAAGAGTCGAATAGGAGTTAAGATGAGGATGGTATAATCATAAAAATAGAGTAATATCCTAAATTATACTAATCCACGTATGATATGTACGCCTTTCCTTATCAACCAGAAGTAGTGAAAAAAAATGCCTATACTGCTCTCTTTTTACTGAGAAATGCGAATAAAAAAAGTGAACTAAGGGTACCCCATAGATATTTGATGTTGCCTCCGGCCCCCCCTTTTCATCAAAAATTTCCATGAAAGATGAATTTATCCATTCATGAACCCTAGTTCGGGACTGACGGGGCTCGAACCCGCAGCTTCCGCCTTGACAGGGCGGTGCTCTGACCAATTGAACTACAATCCCTGCGGGTGTATGGCATACCTATTCTTAAATAGAACCATAAGAAGATTCGATTCGTCTGTCGTGCTCTAAGAAATAGAGGAATAATATACTACATACCCACATAGGATATGTGGGTATAGTGATAGTGGCATAACTAGTATGTCGCGATTTTTTATCCCTAAAAATAAACGATAATCCGCCTTTCCATAGAAAAACTCTTTTCTTTGTCTTTTCTTTGTAAGATAAAAATCAGAGAGATATGGATTAGAAAAAATTTCCCATTTCTCTTTATCTTTAGTTCTATGGATCAGAACTTTTTTTCTTTCATACAAAAAAATGGATTAGTTATATTCACGAAGCCCTAGATTTTTGGGCCGAGCTGGATTTGAACCAGCGTAGACATATCGTCAACGAATTTACAGTCCGTCCCCATTAACCGCTCGGGCATCGACCCAGGAAGAATTTTTTCTAGGCTTTTTGATAATCTATGATTAACCTCTTTTTATAATACTCCCTACCCCCAGGGGAAGTCGAATCCCCGCTGCCTCCTTGAAAGAGAGATGTCCTGAACCACTAGACGATAGGGGCATCACTAGACGATAGCGCCATATACAACCACTCGTCATTATACTATAATGATAGTATGAGCAGTTTTTTGGAATTGTCAATATACTCGAAGAGTATAACTAGATCATAATGAAAGAGTCTTTACTACTTTTCCGTTATGTTTTCATAGGGTTTTTTTAGTTGAGGGTTAGGTTAATTCACAGATCATCCCCTACTTTTTAAGGAAATTCCTTTAAAGGGTATAGAATAAGAATAGATTAATAAAAAGGAGTCTAGATTAGTTCAGTACAGGTATTGATTTGATTGCTCTAACAGGAAGTCCTATTTCATTTCTTTTTTGCAATTTAAACTCTGCGCTTCCTTTAGTGTTCAGACCAAAAATGCCGGCATCTTGCACTAAACTAAGTCATAAAATTCAAGAAAAAATGGAGACATTTTCAAAAAAAAATGAATTTAGTAGAGAAAGTACTTTCTAGGATTCGAACCGATGACTTCCGTCTTACCAAAGCATTACTCTACCACTAAGTGTAAGTGAAAAGCCCTTTATCGGATTTGAACCGATGACTTATGCCTTACCATGGCATTACTCTACCACTGAGTTAAAAGGGCTTTTTATTCAATAATTAGCCACTTTCATTTTATTCAATAATTAGCCACTTTCATTTACTATATATGAGTCTACTGCATAATGTACATGTACATAATATATGTATATATTAATGTACATAATATATACATATATAGAGATATATGTAGAGATTTTCTTTTATATATATATCGAGATGTAGAAGTTTATTTATGGGGAGGTTCAAAATCTTGATAAAATCAAGAAAAATAAGAAAATATTTCATATTTTCTATTATCACTTGCACAAAGTAGAGGTATTTTATTATTATATAAATAAATACATATAACATATAATAAAATACTTGAACAGAGAGTTGACACATTCAAAAGTTATTATATATATCGGATACCGTGAAGAAGGTGGGTAAGTTCATAGGTATGTAAACACGATCTCGGACGACTCACCAAAGCCCGGAAGTTCCATTTTTTTTTTGTTTAAGGGGATTTATTTAAGGGGAGAACAAATATGTATCAATTGTTGAATCGGATACAACAATGGGCCAAAAATGCCCAAGGGGCCATAAGAACTGCTGTTAAAAAAATGAAAGACTTTGTTTTTTTTATCTTTAGGCTATTCACTTTTCATGTGCTCAGAATGTTCTGCAGAATTAGGGACTTTTTTCTTCTATTGGCCGATCTTATGATGAGAACTTTCTCAATTTATGTTTTATTTCCCCTAATTCTAATTGGGTGGGGTATAAAGGAATTTGCGCTCTTCATATACCCATATGGCTGGGTATTAATTTTCAGTGATATACTTCTTATCTGTTTTGGTGATAGATTGAAACAATTTTTAACAAGCATCTTTTGGAAAAAGTTTCGAGTTCAAAACTTTTTAATTTTTGTTAAAAAGTTTTGGACGGATTTGTTGAAACGATTTTCAACAGGTACCCCTTGGAAATGGGGTACTTGACTATTCCACAAGGATTCTAGTCGATTTGGAACAAACTATGTTGGAGTTAATTTTATTCTAAAAAGTTGTCAGTCGAATTTATACTGCAGAGTAGAAAAATTATACTACTGCTTGCCCAACAAAAAAGAAAAACCATATGCTATATGCATAACTCCTCCAGGTTAAGAGTTTTCTGTTTCCGAACACTAGAAAAAAAAAGAGGATTTTAGATTTCCGATCCTAGGATGAAAAGGAAGGGAACAGATACCCAATATGATTCTTAGGAGGAACGGTTGGTAATGATCTTGGTCCTCTATGCCCTTTTTTATGTTATGTGTTCTTAGTTCTATTCATCTTCTTTGATTCTTTTAAACAAGAATTTAATAAACTAGAATTGAGTGGAAAAGAAGAGAGGAAATTAGTAAATGGAGAGGATCCACTAACCAGAGACTTTCCGGATCCTCTTTATGAAGAGTTTTGGGAGTCCTCATCAGAGTCCTCTGATGTAAATTTTCATTAGGTAAATCTGTCGACTCCTATCCGCTTTTCTTTTTAAGTTATTACTCTTTGTTTGTTGCTTCTCTCAAGTGATAGAGGAAGTCTATGATGAATTTTTTAAAGTCATCTCACTCCTTCCCTATGGCTTGGATTTCATGATAAGTGGAGGAAGAAAAAATCTTTCCCGATTTATTTGTTCAATTCTGAACAAAAAAGAAAAGGAAGAAAGGGATTTATGGGGACTGTACTGCCCCCTATATCTCTTAGAGTATATTGTAGGAATTAGTTTATATTGTAGGAATAATAAAACTAGACAAGAGTCTGGCACATTTACGTCCTCACAAATAATGATCCTTGTAGTCATAACCGTAGAATAGATCCTAATCGAAATGCATACATTTGGTTCATACACTATTGGCATGGTAAGAAGAGATGTATTTTACAGACTAGAGAGGGGCTATCTAAATCCTAAAGTAAAGGTTCGCGATTGAAGTACCAATCGCCCACCCCCATGAATTTTCTCCGTTTGATTCGATAAGGTTGAATTAGCCCCCTTCTCGAATGGCTACCCTTGACAAAGGGTAGCGTTGGTATCATAATCTACATGTAGCGGGTATAGTTTAGTGGTAAAAGTGTGATTCGTTCTATTAATAACTGAATTTGAAATGATATACTTAAGGCATCCTTAAGTTTTTTTATATTCATATTCCGATGAAAACTTTAGTTCTTATAAAGGGTTTAATCCTTTTTCTCTCAATAGCATATTGAGGAAGAATATACATTCTCGCGATTAGTATCCAAAGACTATTTGAATTTGCATCCAAAATACAAATTCGATTATGAGTACAGAGTCGCGAAGCATAATTTTGCATTTAAGTATTCCGATTGAATAAATATGAGTAAAGGATCTATGGATGAAGATACAAAAAAGTTTATTTCCAATCGTAACTAAATCTTCTTTTGTTTTGTTTAAAAAGGAAATGGAAGCCCAATAGCTAAAAAACGATGGTTTTGGTTTACTAGAACCATCAGTATATTGTTTCAGCTCGGTGGAAACCCAACTCTTTTCCTCAGGATCTCTTGAATGAAATTAAGGAACGAAGTAAGTAGATTAGATAGATATTTAGGAGAATTTCTATTTCCTACTCTATAGGGATCATCTAGAAAGCGGAGAGCTTTGGTTCCATTCAGACAGAAAAGCTGACTTAGATGTTAAGTGGTGAGAATATCC